>JAUPTC010000454.1:0-49320 GCA_030762895.1 Sophora flavescens
ATCCATAGATGTTACATAAACTTCTATTTATGCTTATTAATCCTGACCTAACCCAAGACCAAATTAAGGGCCTCTGAATAAGCTTTCCAACAAGGTATCATATTCCTTAATTGGGCATAAGATGAGTAAGTTAGGCCCATTTAAGTGAAGGAACATCATGGACTGCGCACTGATCCGCGCCAGAGAACTCGGGACCCTATTTAGCAATGATTTTGACCTAATTTGACAATTCCTGTGAAACTGAAATTGTAGGTCTCTTCCTTATCTTTCTAGGGACAGCAAGATCACCAAAATCCGATATCTGTAGCTCTAGTTAGGCTCTGCGCAAGGCAACAACGTCAGGATGAGTGAAAAATCCGAAAATTAACAGTGTTTAGCAATTAAGGACAATTAAGCCGAATAATGTAAAAGCAAAAACAATGATTGTAAAAGTTTTCAAATTTCGGTCACTCTCTGGCTTGTGCACCTGTAAAGTGCTATTTATGCTTATTAATCCTGGCCTATTCCCTAGACCAAATTAAGGGCCTCTGAATAAGCTTTCTAACAAGGTATCATATGCCTTAATTGGGCTTATGATGAGTAAGTTAGGACCATTTAAGTAAGGGAACATCATCGAATGCGCACTGATCCGCGCCAAAGAACTCGGGACCCAATTTAGCCTTGATTTTGGCCTAATTTGACAATTCTTGTGAAATTTGAAATTGTAGGTCTCTTCCTTATCTTTCTAGGGACAGCAAGATCACCAGAATCCGATATTTGTAGCTCTAGTTATGCTCTGCGCAAGGAAACAAGGTCAGGATGAGTGAAAAATCCGAAAATTAACAATGTTTAGCAATTAAGCTTAATAATGTAAAAGCAAAAACAATGATTGTAAAAGTTGTCTAGTTTCCGCCTCTCTCTGGCTTGTGCGGCTGTAAACTGCTATTTATGCTTATTAATCCTGACATAACCCTAGAACAAATTAAGAGCCTCTGAATAAGCTTTCCAACAAGGTATCATATGCCTTAATTGGGTTTAAGATGAGTAAGTTAGGCCTATTTAAGTGAAGGAACATCAACGACTGCGCACTGATTCGTGCCAGAGAACTCGGGACCCAATTTAGCCTTGAGTTTGGCCTAATTTGACAATTCTTGTGAAACATGAAATTGTAGGTCTCTTCCTTATCTTTCTAGGGACAACAAGATCACCAAAATCCGATATCTGTAGATCTAGTTATGCTCTGCGCAAGGCAACAAGGTCAGGATGAGTGAAAAATCCAAAAATTAACAATATTTAGCAATTAAGTCCAATAATGTAAAAGCAAAAACAATGATTGTAAAAGTTGTCTAATTTCCGTCTCTCTCTGGCTTGTACGGCTGTAAACTGCTATTTATGCTTATTAATCCCGACCTAACCCTAGACCAAATTAAGGACCTCTGAATAAGCTTTCCAACAAGGTATCATATGCCTTAATTGGGCTTAAGATGAGTAAGTTAAGCACATTTAAGTGAAGGAACATCATGGACTGCGCACGGATCCGCGCCAAAGAACTCGGGACCCAATTTAGCTTTGATTTTGGCCTAATTTGACAATTCATGTGAAATCTAAAATTGTAGGTCTCTTCTTCTCTTTCTGGGGACAGCAAGATCACCAAAATCCAATATCAGTAGCTCTAGTTATGCTATGTGCAAAGCAACAAGGTCAGGATGAGTGAAAAATCCGAAAATTAACCATCTTTAGCAATTAAACCCAATAAAAGTGGTCAAATTTCCGTCTCTCTCTGGCTTGTGCGGCTATTAACTGCTATTTATGCATATTAATCTTGACCTAACCCTAGACCAAATTAAGGGCCTCTGAATAAGCTTTCCAACAAGGTATCATATGCCTTAATTGGGCTTAAGATGAGTAAGTTAGGCCCATTTAATTGAAGGAAAAACATTGACTGCGCACTGATCCGCGCCAGAGAACTCGGGTCCCAATTTTGCCTCGATTTCGGCCTAATTTGACAATTCTCGTGAAAACTGAAATTGTAGGTCTCTTCCTTATCTTTCTAGGGACAGCAAGATCACCAAAATCCGATATCTGTAGCTCTAGTTATGCTCTGCGCAAGGCAACAAGGACAAGATGAGTGAAAAATCCGAAAATTAACAATGTTTAGTAATTAAGCCCAATAATGTAAAAGCAAAAACAATGATTGTTAAAGTTGTCTAATTTCCGTCTCTCCCTGGCTTGTGCGACTGTAAACTGCTATTTATGCTTGTTAATCCTGACCTAACCCTAGACCAAATTAAGGGCCTCTGAATAAGATTTCCAACAAGTTATTATATACCTTAATTGGGCTTAAGATCAGTAAGTTTGGCCCATTTAAGTGAAGGAACATCATGGACTAGGCACTGATCCGCGCCATAGAACTGGGGACCCCATTTAGCCTTGATTTTGACCTAATTTGATAATTCTTGTGAAACCTGAAATTGTAGGTCTCTTCCTTATCTTTCTAGGGACAGCAAGATCACCAAAATCCGATATTTGTCGCTCTAGTTATGCTCTGCGCAAGACAACAATGTCAGGTTGAGTGAAAATTCCGAACATTAACAATGTTTAGCAATTCAGCCCAATTAAGCTTAATAATGTAAAAGCAAAAACAACGATTGTAAAAGTTGTCTAATTTCAGTCTCTCTCTGGCTTGTGCTGCTGCAAACTGTTATTTATGCTTATTAATCCTGAACTAACCTTAGACTAAATTAAGGGCCTCTGAATAAGCTTTCCAACAAGGTATCATATACCTTAATTGGGCTTAAGATGAGTAAGTTTGGCCCATTTAAGTGAAGGAACATCATGGACTGCGTACGGATCAGCTCCAGAGAACTCGGGACCCAATTTAGCCTTGATTTTGGCCTAATTTGACAATTCTTGTGAAACATGAAATTGTAGGTCTCTTCCTTATCTTTCTAGGGACAGCAAGATCACTAATATCCGATATCTGTAGCTCTAGTTATGATCTGCGCAAGCCAACAAGGTCAGGATGAGTGAAAAATCCGAAAATTAACAATGTTTAGCAATTAACCCCAATTAAGCCCAATAATGTAAAAGCAAAAACAATGCTTGTAAAAGTTGTCTAATTTCCGTCTTTCTCTGGCTTGTGCGGCTGTAAACTGTTATTTATGCTTATTAATCATGACCTAACCCTATACCAAATTAAGGGCCTCTGAATAAGCTTTCCAACAAGGTATCATATGCCCTAATTTGGCTTAAGATGAGTAAGTTAGGCCCATTTAAGTGAATGAACATCATGGACTGCGCACTGATCCGCGCCAGAGAACTCGGGACCCAATTTAGCCTTTATTTTGGCCTAATTTGACAATTCTTGTGACACCTGAAATTGTAGGTCTCTTCCTTATCTTTCTTGGGACAACAAGATCACCAAAATTCGATATTTGTAGCTCTAGTTATGCTCTGCGCAAGGCAACAATGTCAGGATGAGTGAAAAATCCGAAAATTAACAATGTTTAGCAATTAAGCCCAATTAAGTCCAATAATGTAAAAGCAAAAATAATGATTGTAAAAGTTGTCTAATTTTCGTCTCTCTCAGGCTTCTGCGGCTGTAAACTGCTATCTACGCTTATTAATCCTGATTTCACCCTCAACCAAATTAAGGGCCTCTGAATAAGCTTTCCAACAAGGTACCATATGCCTTAATTGGGCTTAAGATGAGTAAGTTAGGCCCATTTAAATTTAGGAACATCATGGACTACATCCTGATCCGCGCCAGAGAACTCGGGACTTAATTTAGCCTTGATTTTGGCCTAACTTGACAATTCTTGTGAAACATGAAATTGTAGGTATCTTCCTTATCTTTCTAGGGACAGCAAGATCGCCAAAATCCAATATATGTAACTCTAGTTATGCTCTTCGAAAGGCAACAAGGTCAGGATGAGTGAAAAATCCAAAAATTAACAATGTTTAGCAATTAAGCCCAATTAAGCCCAGTAATGTAAAAGTAAAAACAATTATTGTAAAAGTTGTCAAATTTCCGTCTCTCTCTGGCTTGTGCGGCTGTAAACTGTTATTTATGCTTATTAATCCTGATTTACCACCAGACCAAATTAATGGCCTATGAATAAGCTTTCCAACAAGGTATCATATGCCTTAATTGGGCTTAAGATGAGTAAGTTAGGCCCATTTAAGTGAAGGAACATCAAGGACTGCACACTGATCCGCGCCAAAGAACTCGGGACCTAATTTAGCATTGATTTTGGCCTAACTTGACAATTCTTGTGAAACCAGAAATTGTAGGTCTCTTCCTTATCTTTCTAGGGACACCAAGATCACCAAAATCCGATATCTGTAGCTCAAGTTATGCTCTGCGAAAGGCAACAAGGTCAGCATGAGTGAAAAATCAAAAAATTAACAATGTTTAGCAATTAAGCCCAATTAAGCCCAATAACGTAAAAGCAAAAACAATAACTGTAAAAGTTGTCTAATTTCCGTCTCTCTCAGGCTTCTGCAGCTGTAAACTGCTATCTATGCTTATTAATCCTGATTTAACCCTATACCAAATTAAGGGCCTCTGAATAAGAATTCCAACATGGTATCATATGCCTTAATTGGGCTTAAGATGAGTAAGTTAGGCCCATTTAAGTGAAGGAACATCATGGATCGCACATTGATCCGCGCCCGAGATAACTCGGGACCTAATTTAGCATTGATTTTGGCCTAACTTGACAATTCTTGTGAAACCTGAAATTGTAGGTCTCTTCCTTATCTTTCTAGGGACAGCAAGATCATCAAAATCCGATATCTGTAGCACTAGTTATGCTCTGCGAAAGGCAACAAGGTCAGGATGAGTGAAAAACCCAAAAATTAACAATGTTTAGCAATTATGCCCAATTAAGCCCAGTAATGAAAAAGCAAAAACAATGATTGTAAAAGTTGTCTAATTTCCGTCTCTCTCAAGCTTCTGCGGCTGTAAACTGCTATCTATGCTTATTAATCCTGATTTCACCCTCAACTAAATTAAGGGCCTCTGAATAAGCTTTCCAACTTGGTATCATATGCCTTATTTGGGCTTAAGATGAGTAAGTTAGGCCCATTTAAGTGAAGGAACATCATGGACTGCACACTGATCCGCGCCAGAGAACCCGGGACTTAATTTAGCCTTGATTTTGGCCTAACTTGACAATTCTTGTGAAACATGAAATTGTAGGTATCTTCCTTATCTTTATAGGGACAACAAGATCACCAAAATCCAATATATGTAACTCTAGTTATGCTCTACGAAAGGCAACAAGGTCAGGATGAGTGAAAAATCCAAAAATTAACAATGTTTAGCAATTAAGCCCAATTAAAGCTAGATAATGAAAAAGCAAAAACAATGATTGTAAAAGTTGTCGAATTTCCGTCTCTCTCTGGCTTGTGCGGCTTTAAACTGTTATTTATGCTTATTAATCCTGATTTACCCCTAGACCAAATTAAGGGCCTCTGAATAAGTTTTCCAACAAGGTATCATATGCCTTAATTGGGCTTAAGATGAGTAAGTTAGGCCCATTTAATTGAAGGAACATCATGGACTACATACTGATCCGCGCTGAGAGATCTCGGGACCTAATTTAGCATTGATTTTGGCCTAACTTGACAATTCTTGTGAAACCTGAAATTGTAGGTCTCTTCCTTATCTTTCTAGGGACAGCAAGATCAACAAAATCCGATATCTGTAGCTCTAGTTATGCTCTGCGAAAGGCAACAAGGTCAGGATGAGTGAAAAATCCAGAAATTAACAATGTTTAGCAATTAAGCCCGGTAATGTAAAAGCAAAAACAATGATTGTAAAAGTTGTCTAATTTCTGTCTCTCTCACAGGTTCTGCGGCTGTAAACTGTTATTTATGCTTTTTAATCCTGATTTACCCCAAGACCAAATTAAGGGCCTCTGAATAAGCTTTCCAACAAGGTATCATATGACTTAATTGGGCTTAAGATGAGTAAGTTAGGCCCATTTAAGTGAAGGAACATCATGGACTGCACACTGATCCGCGAGAGAACTCGGGACCTAATTTAGGATTGATTTTGGCCTAACTTGACAATTCTTGTGAAACCCGAAATTGTATGTCTATTCCTTATCTTTCTTGGGACGGTAAGATCACCAAAATCCGATATCTGTAGCTCTTGTTATGCTCTGTGCAAGGCAACAATGTCAGGATGAGTGTAAAATCCGAAAATTAACAATGTTTAGCAATTAAGCCCAATTAAGCCCAATAACGTAAAAGCAAAAACAATGACTCTAAAAGTTGTCTAATTTCAGTCTCTCTCGGGACTTCTGCGGCTGTAAACTGCTATCTATGCTTATTAATCCCGATTTCACCCTTAACCAAATTAAGGGCCTCTGAATAAGCATTCCAACAAGGTATCATATGCCTTAATTGGGCTTAAGTTGAGTAAGTTAGGCCCATTCAAATTTAGGAACATCATGGACTACACACCGATCCGCGCCGAGAGAACTCGGGACTTAATTTAGCCTTGATTTTGGCCTAACTTGACAATTCTTGTGAAACACGAAATTGTAGGTATCTTCCTTATCTTTCTAGGGACAACAAGATCACCAAAATCCAATATATGTAACTCTAGTTATCCTCTGCGAAAGGCAACAAGGTCGGGGATGAGTGAAAAATCCAAAAATTAACAATGTTTAGCAATTAAGCCCAATTAAGCCCGGTAATGTAAAAGCAAAAACAATGATTGTAAAAGTTGTCTAATTTTCTGTCTCTCTCAGCTTCTGACATTGTAAACTTCTATTTATGCTTATTAATTCTGACCTAACACTAGACCAAATTAAGGGCCTCTGAATAAACTTTCCAACAAGGTGTCATATGCCTTAATTGGGCTTAAGATGAGTAAGTTAGTCCCATTTAAGTGAAGGAACATCAAGAACTGCGCACTGATCCGCGCCAGAGAACTCGGGACCCAATTTAGCCTTGATTTTGGCCTAATTTAACAATTCTTGTGAAACCAGAAATTGTAGGTCTATTCCTTATCTTTATAGGGACAGCAAGATCACCAAAATCCGATATCTGTAGCACTGGTTATGCTCTGCGCAAGGCAACAATGTCAGGATGAGTGTAAAATCCGAAAATTAACATTGTTTAGCAATTAAACCCAATTAAGCCCAATAACGTAAAAGCAAAAACAATGACTGTAAAAGTTGTCTAATTTCCGTCTCTCTCAGGCTTCTGCGGCTGTAAACTGTTATCTATGCTTATCAATCTTGATTTCACTCTCAACCAAATTAAGGGCCTCTGAATAAGCATTCCAACAAGGTATCATATGCCTTAATTGGGCATAAGATGAGTAAGTTAGGCTCATTTAAATTTAGGAACATCATGGACTACACACTGATCCGCGCCAGAGAACTCGGGACTTAATTTAGCCTTGATTTTGGCCTAACTTGACAATTCTTGTGAAACATGAAATTGTAGGTATCTTCCTTATCTTTCTAGGGACAACAAGATCACCAAAATCCAATATATGTAACTCTAGTTATGCTCTGCGAAAGGCAACAAGGTCAGGATGAGTGAAAAATCCAAAAATTAACAATGTTTAGCAATTAAGCCCAATTAAGCCCAGTAATGTAAAAGCAAAAACAATGATTGTAAAAGTTGTCTAATTTCTGTCTCTCTCAGGCTTCTGCGACTGTAAACTTCTATTTATGCTTATTAATTCTGACCTAACACTAGACCAAATTAAGGGCCTCTGAATAAACTTTCCAACAAGGTGTCATATGCCTTAATTGGGCTTAAGATGAGTAAGTTAGTCCCATTTAAGTGAAGGAACATCAAGAACTGCGCACTGATCCGCGCCAGAGAACTCGGGACCCAATTTAGCCTTGATTTTGGCCTAATTTAACAATTCTTGTGAAACCAGAAATTGTAGGTCTATTCCTTATCTTTATAGGGACAGCAAGATCACCAAAATCCGATATCTGTAGCACTGGTTATGCTCTGCGCAAGGCAACAATGTCAGGATGAGTGTAAAATCCGAAAATTAACATTGTTTAGCAATTAAACCCAATTAAGCCCAATAACGTAAAAGCAAAAACAATGACTGTAAAAGTTGTCTAATTTCCTTCTCTCTCAGGCTTCTGCGGCTGTAAACTGCTATCTATGCTTATCAATCTTGATTTTACCCTCAACCAAATTAAGGGCCTCTGAATAAGCATTCCAACAAGGTATCATATGCCTTAATTGGGCATAAGATGAGTAAGTTAGGCTCATTTAAATTTAGGAACATCATGGACTACACATCGATCCGCGCTGAGAGAACTCGGGACTTAATTTAGCATTGATTTTGGCCTAACTTGACAATTCTTGTGAAACATGAAATTGTAGGTATCTTCCTTATCTTTCTAGGGACAACAAGATCACCAAAATCCAATATATGTAACTCTAGTTATGCTCTGCGAAAGGCAACAAGGTCAGGATGAGTGAAAAATCCAAAAATTAACAATGTTTAGCAATTAAGACCAATTAAGCCCAGTAATGTAAAAGCAAAAACAATGATTGTAAAAGTTGTCTAATTTTTGTCTCTCTCATGCTTCTGCGACTGTAAACTTCTATTTATGCTATTTAATCCTGACCTAACACTAGACCAAATGAAGGGCCTCTTAATAAGCTTTCCAACAAGGTATCATACGCCTTAATTGGGCTTAAGATGAGTAAGTTAGGCCCATTTAAGTGAAGGAACATCAGGGACTGCACACTGATCCGTGCCAGAGAACTCGGGACCTAATTTAGCATTGATTTTGGCCTAACTTGACAATTCTTGTGAAACCTGAAATTGTAGGTCTCTTCCTTATCTTTCTAGGGATAGCAAGATCACCAAAATCTGATATCTGTAGCTCTAGTTATGCTCTGCGAAAGGAAACAAGGTCAGGATGAGTGAAAAATCCAAAAATTATCAATGTTTAGCAATTAAGCCCAATTAAGCCCAATAACGTAAAAGCAAAAACAATGACTGTACAAGTTGTCTAATTTCCTTCTCTCTCTTGCTTGTGCAGCTGTAAACTGCTATCTATGCTTATTAATCATGATTTACCCCTATACCAAATTAAGGGCCTCTGAATAAGAATTCCAACAAGGTATCATATGCCTTAATTGGGCTTAAGATGAGTAAGTTAGGCCCATTTAAGTGAAGGAACATCATGGACTGCAAACTGATCCGCGCCAGAGAACTCGGGACCTAATTTAGCATTGATTTTGGATTAACTTGACAATTCTTGTGAAACCTGAAATTGTAGGTCTCTTCCTTATCTTTCTAGGGACAACAAGATCACCAAAATCCGATATCTGTAGCACTAGTTATGCTCTGCGAAAGGCAACAAGGTTAGGATGAGTGAAAAATCCAAAAGTTAACAATGTTTAGCAATTATGCCCAATTAAGCCCAGTAATGTAAAAGCAAAAACAATGATTGTAAAAGTTGTCTAATTTCCGTCTCTCTCAGGCTTCTGCTGCTGTAAACTGCTATCTATGCTATTTAATCCTGATTTCACCATCAACCAAATTAAGGGCTTCTGAATAAGCTTTCCAACAAGGTATCATATGCCTTAATTGGGCTTAAGATGAGTAAGTTAGGCCCATTTAAGTGAAGGAACATCATGGACTGCACACTGATCCGCGCCAGAGAACCCGGGACCTAATTTAGCCTTGATTTTGGGCTAACTTGACAATTCTTGTGAAACATGAAATTGTAGGTATCTTCCTTATCTTTCTAGGGACAACAAGATCACCAAAATCCAATATATTTAGCTCTTGTTATGCTCTATGAAAGGCAACAATGTCGAGGATGAGTGAAAAATCCAAAAATTAACAATGTTTAGCAATTAAGCCCAGTAATGTAAAAGCAAAAACAATGATTGTAAAAGTTGTCTAATTTCCGTCTCTCTCTGGCTTGTGCAGCTGTAAACTGTTATTTATGCTTATTAATCATGATTTACCCCTAGACCAAATTAAGGGCCTCTGAATAAGCTTTCCATCAAGGTATCATATGCCTTAATTGGGCTTAAGATGAGTAAGTTAGGCCCATTTAAGTGAAGGAACATCATGGACTGCAAACTGATCCGCGCCCGAGAACTCGGGACTTAATTTAGCCTTGATTTTGGCCTAACTTGACAATTCTTGTGAAACATGAAATTGTAGGTATCTTCCTTATCTTTCTAGGGACAACAAGATCACCAAAATCCAATATATGTAACTCAAGTTATGCTCTGCGAAAGGCAACAAGGTCAGGATGAGTGAAAAATCCAAAAATTAACAATGTTTAGCAATTAAGCCCAGTAATGTAAGAGCAAAAACAATGATTATAAAAGTTGTCTAATTTCCATCTCTCTCAGGCTTCTGCGGATGTAAACTGCTATCTATGCTTATTAATCCTGATTTCACCCTCAACCAAATTAAGGGCCTCTGAATAAGCTTTCCAACAAGGTATCATATGCCTTAATTGTGCTTAAGATGAGTAAGTTAGTCCCATTTAAGTGAAGGAACATCAAGAAGCTGCGACCGATCCACGCCGAGAGAACTCGGGACCCAATTTAGCCTTGATTTTGGCCTAATTTAACAATTCTTGTGAAACCAGAAATTGTAGGTCTATTCCTTATCTTTCTAGGGACAACAAGATCACCAAAATCCGATATCTGTAGCTCTAGTTATGCTCTGCGCAAGGCAACAATGTCAGGATGAGTGTAAAATCCGAAAATTAACAATGTTTATCAATTTAGCCCAATTAAGCCCAATAACGTAAAAGCAAAAACAATGACTGTAAAAGTTGTCTAATTTCTGTCTCTCTCGAAAGCTTCTGCGGCTGTAAACTGCTATTTATGCTTATTAATCCTGATTTAACCCTAGACCAAATGAAGGGCATCTGAATAAGATTTCCAACAAGGTATCATATGCCTTAATTGGGCTTAAGATGAGTAAGTAGGCCCACTTAAGTGAAGGAACATCGTGGACTGCACACTGATCCGCACCAGAGAACTCAGGACCTAATTTAGCATTTATTTTGGCCTAACTTGACAATTCTTGTGAAACCAGAAATTGTAGGTCTCTTCCTTATCTTTCTAGGGACAGCAAGATCACCAAAATCTGATATTTGTAGCTCTAGTTGTGCTCTGCGAAAGGCAACAAGGTCAGGATGAGTGAAAAATCCAAAAATTAACAATGTTTAGCAATTAAGCCCAGTAATGTAAAAGCAAAAACAATGATTGTAAAAGTTGTCTAATTTCTGTCTCTCTCAGGCTTCTGCGTCTATAAACTTCTATTTATGCTTATTAATCCTGACCTAACACTAGACCAAATTAAGGGCCCCTGAATAAGCTTTCCAACAAGATGTCATATGCCGTAGTTGGGCTTAAGATGAGTAAGTTAGTCCCATTTAAGTGAAGGAACATCAAGAACTGCGCACTGATCCGTGCCGGAGAACTCGGGACCCAATTTAGGCTTGATTTTGACTTAATTTGACAATTCTTGTGAAACCTGAAATTGTAGGTTTATTCCTTATCTTTCTAGGGACAGCAAGATCACCAAAATCTGATATCTGTAGCTCTAGTTATGCTCTGCGCAATGCAACAAGGTCCGGACTATTGAAAATCCAAAAATTAACAATGTCTAGCAATTAAGACCAATAATGTAAAAGTAAAAACAATGATTGAAAAAAGTTGTCTAATTTCCGTCTCTCTCTGGCTTTTGTGGCTGTAAACTGCTATTTATGCTTATTAATCTTGACCTAACCCTAGACCAAATTAAGGGCCTCTGAATAAGCTTTCCAACAAGGTATCATATGCCTTAATTGGGCTTAAGATGAGTAAGTTAGGCCCATTTAAGTGAAGGAATATCATGGACTGCGCACTGATCCGCACCAGAGAAATAGGGACCCAATTTAGACTTGATTTAGGCTAATTTGACAATTCTTGTGACACTGAAATTGTAGGACTCTTCCTTATTTTTGAAGGTACAGCAAGATCACCAAAATCCGATATCTGTAGCTCTAGTTATGCTCTGCGCAAGGCAACAAGGTCAGGATGAGTGAAAAATCCGAAAATTAACAATGTTTAGTAATTAAGCCCAATTAAGCCCAATAATGTAAAAGTTGTCTAATTTCCGTCTCTCTCTGGCTTGTGCGGCTGTAAACTTCTATTTATACTTATTGATCATGACCTATCCCAAGACCTAATTAAAGGCCTCTAAATAAGCTTTCCAACAAGGTATCATATGCCGTAATTGGGCTTAAGATGAGAAAGTAAGGCACATTTAACTGAAGGAACATCATGGACTGTTCAATGATCCGCGCCAGAGAACTCCGGACCCAATTTAAACTTGATTTTGGCCTAATTTGACAATTCTTGTGACACCTGAAATTATAGGTCTCTTCCTTATCTTTCTATGGACAACAAGATCACCAAAATCCGATATTTGTAGCTCTAGTTATGCTTTGCGCAACGCAACAAGGTCAGGATGAGTGAAAAATCTGAAAATTACCAATATTTAGCAATTAAGCCCAATAATGTAAAAGTAAAAACAATGATTGTAAAAGTTGTCTAATTTCCGTCTCTCTCTGGTTTCTACGGCAGTAAACTGCCATTTACGCTTATTATTCTTGACCTAAACCTAGACCAAATTAAGGGCCTCTGAATAAGCTTTCTAACAAGGTATCATATGCCCTAATTGGGCTTAAGATGAGTAAGTTTGGCCCATTTAAGTGAAGGAATATCATGGACTGCGCACTGATCCGCACCAGAGAACTAGGGACCCAATTTAGCCTTGATTTTGGCCTGATTTGACAATTCTTTGACACCTGAAATTGTAGGTCTCTTCCTTATCTTTCAAGGGACAGCAAGATCACCAAAATCAGATATCTGTAGCTCTATTTATGCTTTGCGCAAGGCAACAAGGTCAGGATGAGTGAAAAATCCGAAAATTAACAATGTATAGCAATTAATCCCAATAATGTAAAAAACAAAAACAATGATTGTAAAAGTTGTCTAATTTTTGTCTCTCTCTAGCTTGTGCGGCTGTAAACTGCTATTTATGCTTATTAATCATGACCTAACCCTAGACCAAATTAAGGGCCTCTTAATAAGCTTTCCAACAGGTTATCATAAGACTTAATTGGGCTTAAGATGAGTAAGTTAGGCCCATTTAAGTGAAGGAACATCATGGACTGGGCACTGATCCACGCCAAAGAAATGGGGACCCCATTTAGCCTTGATCTTGACCTAATTTGATAATTCTTGTGAAACCTGAAATTGTAGGTCTCTTCCTTATCTTTCTAGGGACAGCAAGATCACCAAAATCCGATATCTGTAGCTCTAGTTATGCTCTGCGCAAGGCAACAAGGTCAGGTTGAGTGAAAAATCCGAAAATTAACAATGTTTAGCAATTCAGCCCAATTAAGCTTAATAATTTAAAAGCAAAAACAACGATTGTAAAAGTTGTTTAATTTCAGTCTCTCTCTGGCATGTGCTGCTGTAAACTGTTATTCATGCTTATTAATCCTGAACTAACCCAAGACCAAATTAAAGGCCTCTGAATAAACTTTCCAACAAGGTATCATATGCCTTAATTGGGCTTAAGATGAGTAAGTTAGGCCCATTTAAGTGAAGGAACATCATGGGTCGTGCATCGATCCGCGCCGATGAACTAGGGACCCAATTTAGCCATGATTTTGGCCTAATTTAACAATTCTTGTGACACCTGAAACTGTAGGTCTCTTCCTTATCTTTCTAGGGACAACAAGATCACCAAAATCCGGTAGCTATAGCTCAGGTTATGCTCTGCACAAGGCAACAAGGTCAGGATAAGTGAAAAATCCGAAAATTAACAATGTTTAGTAATGAACCCCAATTAAGCCCAATAATGTAAAGGCAAAACAAATGATTGTAAAAGTTGTATAATTTCCGTCTCTCTCTCTGGCTTGTGCGGTTGTAAACTGCTATTTATGCTTATTAATCCTGACCTAACCCTAGACCAAATTAAGGGCCTCTGAATAAGCTTTCCAACAAAGTATCATATGCCTTAATTGGGCTTAAGATGAGTAAGTTAGGCCCATTTAAGTGAAGGAACATCATGGACTGTACACTGATCCGCGCCAGAGAACTCGGGACCCAATTTAGCATTGATTTTGGCCTAATTTGACAATTCTTGTGAAACCTGAAATTGTAGGTCTCTTCCTTATCTTTCTAGGGCGCAAGATCACCAAAATCCGATATCTGTAGCTCAAGTTATGCTCTGCGCAAGCCAACATGGTCAGGATGAGGGAAAAATCCGAAAATTAACAATGTTTAGCAATTAACCCCAATTAAACCCAATAATGTAAAAGCAAAAACAATGATTGTAAAAGTTATCTAATTTCCGTCTCTTTCTGGCTTGTGCGGCTGTTAACTACTATTTTTGCTTTTTAATCCTGACCTAACCGTAGACCAAATTAAGGGCGTCTGAATAAGCTTTCCAACAAGGTATCATATGCTTTAATTGGGATTAAGATGAGCAAGTTTGACCCATTTAAGTGAAGGAACATTATGGACTGTGCACTAATCCGCGCCAGAGAACTCGGGACCCAATTTAGCCTTGATTTTGACCAAATTTGACAATTATTGTGAAACCTGAAATTGTAGGTCTCTTCCTTATCTTTCTAGAGAAAGCAAGATCACCAAAATCCGATATCTGTAGCTCTAGTTATGCTCTGTGCAAGGCAACAAGGTCAGGATTAGTGAAAAATCCGAAAATTACCAATGTTTAGCAATTAAGCCCAACAATGTAAAAGTAAAAACAATGATTGTAAAAGTTGTCTAATTTCGGTGTCTCTCTGGCTTGTGCGTCTGTAAACAGCTATTTATGCTTATTAATCTCGACCTAACCCTGTACCAAATTAAGAGCCCGTGAATAAGCTTTCCAACATGGTATCATATGACTTAATTGGGCATAAGATAAAGTTAGGCCCATTTAAGTGAAGGAACATCATGGGCTGAACACCGATCCACGCTGGAGAACTCGGGACCCAATTTAGCATTGATTTTGGCCTAATTTGACAATTCTTGTGAAATCTGAAATTGTAGGTCTCTTTAGTATCCTTCTAGGGACAGCAAGATCACCAAAATCCGATATCTGTAGCTCTAGTTATGTTCCGAGCAAGGCAACAATGTCAAGATGAGTAAAAAATTCGAAAATTAACAATGTTTAGCAATTTAGCCCAATAATGTAAAAGCAAAAACAATGATTGTTAAAGTTGTCTAATTTTCGTCTCTCTCTAGCTTATGCGGTTGTAAACTGCTATTTATGCTTATTAATCCTGACCTAACCCTAGACCAAATTAAGGGCCTCTTAATAAGCTTTCCAACAAGGTATCATATGCCTTAATTGGGCCTAAGATGTGTAAGTTAGGCCCGTTTAAGTGAAGGAACATCATGGACCGCGCACTGATCCGCGTCAGAGAACTCGGGACCCAATTTAGCCTTGATTTTGGCATAGTTTGATGATGAGTGTGATTCCACCTCATATTTCATTGTCATTTTGCATGCATTTTCATATAGTTTAGACATATTTAATTTGATTTTTGTTAGTTTTTACCTTGGAACGGGTAAGGCGGTTTTGTGGTGTTGTTTTGCAGAAATTAAGGATTAAATGCTTAGGATCAACCATGATGGAGCTTGGATGAAGATAGAGATTGAAAAGTGAAGAAAATGAGCCAAGTAGAGCCCATCACGGCCTAGCCGTGATGACCATCACGACCATGATCGAGCAAAACTGAAAAGAAAGAAGGCAAAAGTCAGAACTGGTCACGGCCTGCCCGTTAGCCCCGTCACGACCGTGACATGTCAGCTGAACCAGACCCCCACCGGAAGAACTGATCCCGGCCTAGCCGTGATGAGCATCACGACCGTGACAGACCAAAAATTGAAGAAGCGCCCAAGGCGAAGCCATCTCGGCCGTGACGCGTATTACTTGGATCGAAGCAACCGATTTGGATCTAATTTGTGCTTGATTGGGATTCAAACTTCCCAAATCTATAAATAAGGCATACAGGGCGAGAGGCAAAGGGGAGACTTACGGGCTGCTACTCTTAGGCTATAATTTAGGATCTCTCCCTTCTTCTTCTTCTTCTCTTATTTTATTTTATGTTGTTGTTAACCAAGCTTGTCATCACCATGACAAGGCTCGAGTAGTAGCTTAATTTCTAGGGATTGGGGCTATGCGCAAGGTTTGTTTTTATGGTGTGAATTGATGTTTTATCTTTGTTAATTGCGATTTTGCTTTAGATCTGATTTCTAGTGTTTTAATTACTCGTAAATTAGGCGCCGCTTATTTGCGTGATGTAGATATTCTAAGGAGGAACCTAGCGGTGAACTTAGGTGTCGGATCTATAGAATCGGACTTAGGACCGAAATCACGAGAGTTAGAAGCCGTCCTTCGAGGATCAACGAATTGTCACAAAGCGTAAAGGGTCCAATCTAAATTCGACTACCACGAGAGTAGGGGTTGGTTTAATTGGGCATGGTTTTTGTAACCCGAGAGGGAGCATTAACTATTTGAGGATAAATTCACCTTCAGGGCAATTTCAATAATTAATGAAGGCGTAATCAATTTAGTAACATAAACAACCTTGTTGGTAACCCAAATTCCTAGGAATCCATTTAGATCTGAAAAACCATAAATTGATTTACTTTCTGTTTTACTTCTGGAGCTAGTTCAAGTGGAAGTCATCAGACTGAAGGAGCTTCCCTAACCAGACCTCCTTACTTCAATGGAGAAAACTACAACTACTGGAAGGATAGATTTCAATGGTTTATTCTATCCACAAACTCTGATCTTTGGGATGTCATCACAGATGGTCCATTCATTCCCAAGAATGATGATAACTGCTGACAAACCAAAAACTCAGTGGATTGCTGCAGAAAAATCAAAATGGGAACTGAACCACAAAGCCAGATACAACATCATTTGTGCTCTCAGTCCGGAGGAATTTGAGAAGGTATGTGCCTGTGACTCTGCGAAAGAAATATGGGACACCTTAACTGTCACACATGAAGGAATAGCAAAGGTCAAAGAGTCAAAGATTGCCATACTTGTTAGAAAGTATGAACTGTTCATCATGGAGGAAGGAGAATCTGTTGCTCATATGATAGGAAGATTTCAAACTATCATCAACAGTTTAAAATCTCTTGGCAAAGTCTATACCAATGCTGAGAAGGTTGGTAAGATTCTGAGAAGTCTACCTAAACAGTGGAGACCTTTGGTCACTGCTATCTCCCAAGCCAAGGATCTCACTACCTTGACTATGGATGAACTTCTTGGAACACTCACTCTGCATTAGCAAGAACTTGGAGATGAAGCTGCACCAAAGAAGGGCAAGTCAATTGCTCTGAAAGCTGATCAAAAGTCAGCAAAAGGTTCCAAGGCTCTGAAGGCAGATGAGTCATCCAGTGATGCTGACCTATCAGAACTCGAGGATTCTGAGAGTGATGAAGAATTGTCTCTCCTGACCAGGAAGATAAAGCTTCTCCTACAGAAAAACAAGTTCAAGAGGGATAGGCCATTCAGAAGGTTCAACAAGGACAAGAACTTCAAAGAATCCACCTCAACAGACAAAAGTCCAATTGTTTGCTATGGGTGCAAGAAGCCCGGTCACTTCAAGGCTGAATGTCCTCAACTCAAGAAGGCCCCTTTTAAGAAATTCTTCAAGAAGAAGAAGAAAGGAATGATGGCTACTTGGGAGGATCTGGAGTCAACATCTTCTGATGAAGAAACTGAGGAAGAAGCCAATCTCTGTTTGATGGCCAACACTGACTCAGACTCTGACGATGAGGTATATCCTGACGATGAGGAATTACTTGATGCCTATGAGGAGATGATGGAGGAATCCAACTACTTATCTAAAGCCTTCAAATCCATCAAGAGAGAGTATGTAAAGCTCACCAGTGAGCATAAAGAATTGTCTCTCCTGACCAGGAAGATAAAGCTTCTCCTACAGAAAAAGAAGTTCAAGAGGGATAGGCCATTCATAAGGTTCAACAAGGACAAGAACTTTAAAGAATCCACCTCAACAGACAAAAGTCCAATTGTTTCCTATGAGTGCAAGAAACCCGGTCACTTCAAGGCTGAATGTCCTCAACTCAAGAAGGCCCCTTTTAAGAAATTCTTCAAGAAGAAGAAGAAAGGAATGATGGCTACTTGGGAGGATCTGGAGTCAACATCTTCTGATGAAGAAACTGAGGAAGAAGCCAATCTCTGTTTGATGGCCAACACTGACTCAGACTCTAACGATGAGGTACATCCTGACTATGAGGAATTACTTGATGCCTATGAGGAGATGATGGAGGAATCCAACTGCTTATCTAAAGCCTTCAAATCCCTCAAGAGAGAGTATGTAAAGCTCACCGGTGAGCATAAACAGAAATCTCAAGAGTGCGAGAAGCTAGCTAAGGAAAACAGTGAGCTGAAGACTGAAAAGTCTAATGAAGCTAAGATCTCAAGTGAAACATCACCATCTGAAGAAGTTGAAAAACTTCAACAGAAAGTGGAAAAGCTCACTTCCGATCTTTCCAAATTTGTTAATGGTAGAGACAATCTGACTAAGCTACTTGGTAATCAGAAGCACTCTCTTAACAAAGAAGGTATTAGATATGTCCATCAGACACATCATAAAGTATCAACTAAAGTTTCTAAAGTATATGTTAAGTCAACTGTAACCAAATCAACACCTATTTGTAACTTCTGTGGAAAAACCGGGCATGTTATGTCTAAGTGTATCCATAAGAAGAGAAGGAAGTCCTCACAGACTCCTAGAACTAACAGAAAAGGACCCAGAAAAATATGGGTACCTAAAGATCAAATAATCTTTGTTGCAGATGTCCTCAACAAGACAAAGAAAACACCACTGCTGGTACCTGGACAGTGGCTGCTCGCGACATATGACAGGAGAAAGGTCTATGTTCCTAGACCTCCAACTTAATAAAGGAGGACACGTTGCCTTCGGAGGGAATCAGAAAGGGAAGGTTATAGGAATTGGTACTATTGGTGGTAAACCCCCTCTTCCCTCTATATCTAATGTTCTCTTGGTTAAAGGATTAAAACACAACCTGCTTATCATAAGTCAATTATGTGATAGTTGTTTTGATGTTTCCTTTACCAAGGATGTATGCATAGTTAAAGACTGTAGTGGCAAAGCCTTATTTTTAGCTAAAAGGCAACAAAGTTTTTATAAGATTGAACTGTATCGATTGATAAGCCTCGGCTCGACTAGTTTTATAACTAGTAAGACCCACGACTTTTGCACTAATTACTCGAGTTTAATCTCGTTTTCACACGAATTTGGATTTAGTTGTCCTCAAGCAACATTTTGAGTCTCTTAAGTAATTTTAGGACATTTTAGTTAGTTTTGAGTCGAATAAAGCATTTACTGCTATTTCATGTTTTCAGGTTAATAAGAAGAGCAAAAAGGAAGGACTCTTAAGCGAGAAGCCATCACGGCCAGGCCGTGACACTCGGTCACGGCCGTGATGAGCCACCCATGAAGATCGAGAAAGCATCACGGCCCGGTAGTGATGACCATCACGGGCGTGATGAGAAGACCCCCAAAGTCGAAAGCACCACGGCCCGGTCGTGATACCCATCCACGGGCGTGATGAGAGAACCCTGAAGAAACAGAATTGATCATGGCCTAGCCGTGATGGAGGTCACGCCGCGTGACAGATCAGCACCCAAAGTCGGAAAGCATCATGGCCTGGCCGTGATTGGTATCACGGCCATGACAGATCTGGAATTTGAATGCGCGCCCTTGGTAGAATGCGTCCACGGCGTGGCCGTGATGGCAATCACGGCCGTGACTCGAATCCCGATTTATATTAAGCACCGGGCAGACGCAAGTCATATACAATTTTCACTTTGTTTTTAGTCTATTCCAAGGGTTTGTATCATGTTTGTGATGGAGAACTAATCACCCGGGATTAGTCTAACATGTCGGTTTCCACCGACACTTGAGGTTCCATAATTCCCGATCGATTTGCTTGTCTCTTTCAATATTATGCTGTATGCCTTGTTTGCTTAATTCAAGTTGTATAGAATAAGTATTGATTTATTCCGATGATTCTATGTTCCTATACCTTGATCGCGTTTGCTTAATTCGCGTGTGTTGATCGTGTTTGCTTAATTCACGAGCGCTTCAATCCGTTTGCTTAATTCGGAAATAGGAACATATATCTCGTAGTGTCAATTGCGCTTGTTTAATTGCCGCTACAATCGGAAAGGGATTAGAATCCGCTTATGGCTTGGAATTTATGTGAATCAATGATAGTTGGGAAACCGAAACAGCAGATTAATCGTTTCAACTTGTTGATAATCACTTATTTGCACTGTTTTCTTGATCAATTCTTCTCTCATTGAATCTAACCCCCCCCCCCCCCCCCCCAAAATCTGATTTGTAGGTTAATAACAATCCAAGAGTCCTTGAGATACGATACTCGAGTTGTCATGCCCTAACTACAGTTTTTTAATCACTCGTTTTTTTGACCCATGTGCGACATTGGATCACTGATCTCTTATATCAAAGTGTAACCTGTCTGATGTCTAAAGAAGATGAGAGATGGTTATGGCATAAGAAACTAGGACATGCTAGTATGAAACTAATTTACTGAATTAAAAGGAATAATCTCGTGAGAGGATTGCACGATATTAGCTTTAAGAAAGTTGTCTTGTGTGATGCATGTCAGAGAGGTAAAAGATAAAATCAAGTTTCAAATCTAAAAACCAAATATCAACCTCTAGACCACTTCTGTTGTTACACATGGATCTGTTTGGACCAGTTAGTGTTGCAAGCCTGGCTGGAAGAAAATATGGATTTGTCATAGTTGATGACTATTCTAGATACACATGGGTACTCTTCCTAACACACAAGGATGAGTCTTTTAAGTCTTTCTCGATTATTCGCAAAAGAGTACAAAATGAGCAAGGTTTACGTATTTCTACCCTTAGAAGTGATCATGGGGAGAATTTGAAAATGAGCGATTTAGACAGATTACGTGAGGAGAATGGAATCTCTCACAATTTCTCTGCACCTAGAACTCCACAAAGCAAAATGGAGTGGTTGAGAGAAAGAACAGATCTCTGCAAGAGATGGCTAGATCTATGCTCCATGAAAATAATCTCCCTAAGTACTTGCAGGCAGAAGTCTGTAAACACCGCTTGCTATGTACAAAACAGAATACTTATTAGGCCTTTTCTAAAAAGGACTCCTTATGAATTGTGAAAAGGAAAAAGCCCCAACATATCTTACTTTCATGCTTTTGGATGTGAATGTTTTATTCCGAATACCAAAGATAATCTTGGAAAGTTTGATTCTAAGGTAGATAAAGGTATTTTAGGTAGGATATTCTGAAAAGTCTAAGGCTTTTAGAGTTTACAATTCAAGAACTTGTATTATTGAAGAATCTGTTCAGTATTAAATTCAATGATGGATTAAAGACAGGATAAGGAACTATCGGATCTAGAAGATGATCTTGCAGGTCTTGATATAAACAAGCCGGGAAAGTCAACAACCCGATCTAACCAAAAGCAGAACATGTGCACGAGGCTGAAAGACAAGTGGAACAAACGAGTCAGTAGACAAGTCAAGATCTTCATGATGATCTCAAAAGGGATTGGAAGTTCAACACTCATCATACTAAGGATCTTATTATTGGAAATCCTTCTGAGGGAGTAAGAACCAGATCCACATTAAGAGAATCAAGCAATGTGGCCTTTATTTCAGATTTGGAGCCTAAACGCATTGAAGAAGCTCTTGAGGATGAAAGCTAGATTCTTGCTATGCAAGAAGAACTTAACCAGTTCACCAGAAATGATGTCTGGACTCTTGTCTCTAAGCCTAAAAAAAAAGTCAGTTGTTGGAACAAGATGGGTCTTCAGAAACAAATTGGATGAAGATGGTAAAGTTGTCAGAAATAAGGCAAGGTTAGTAGCTCAAGGCTATAACCAACAAGAAGGTATTGATTATATTGAAACCTTTGCACCTGTAGCTAGAATAGAAGCCATACGCATTTTAATGTCATATCTTTGCACAACACCAAATTACCCTGTTTCAAATGGATGTAAAAAGTGCTTTTCTAAATGGTATAATTGAAGAAGAAGTGTATGTTAAACAACCCCCTGGTTTTGAGGATACTGATAAACCAAATCACGTTTTCAAACTTAAAAATGCATTATATGGTTTGAAACAAGCACCTAGAGCATGGTATGATAGACTCAGTTCTTATCTCATGCATAATGGTTTTACTAGAGGACAAGTAGACACTACTCTGTTCAAAAAATGCTCTAAAGAGAACTTTATTATAGTTCAAATATATGTTGATGATATTATTTTTGGAGCAACTAATGAAAAGTTGTGCAAGGAATTTTCAAGTCTAATGCAAGCTGAATTTGAGATGAGCATGATGGGAGAATTGAAGTTCTTCCTTGGATTACAAATCAAGCAAACAAGTGATGGAATTTACATTCATCAACAAAAATATACCAAGGAGATACTCAAGAAATACAAAATGGAAAATGCAAAGCTCATGAAAACCCCTATGCAACCCAATGCAAAACTAAGCAAAGATGATGAAGGTAAAAAGGTAGATCAAACTGTCTACAGAGGTATGATTGGCTCTCTCGTACTTAACTTCAAGCGGACTGACATTCAATTTAGTGTACGTATGTGTGCTAGATTCCATTCTCGATCCTAGAGAATCTCATCTTAAGGCTTTAAAAAGAATATTTAGATATTTGCTTGGAACTACTAATCTTGGTTTGCTGTATTTAAGATCAAAAGAATACAGATTAGTGGGATATTGTGATGCTGACTTTGCTGGAGACAGAATAGAAAGAAAAAGCACCAGTGGAGGATGTCACTTCATTGGAGCAAGTTTAGTCTCATGGTCAAGCAAGAGGCAGACAACCATTGCCCTATCTAATTTGAAGCAGAATACATCTCTCTTTGCTAGTTCTATGCTCTCAACTCTTATGGGTAAAACATCAACTTGAGGATTACTCTATTTATGAACATAACATATATGTATGGTGTGATAATTCGAGTGCTATATGCTTAACTAAAAATCCAATTCAGCATTCTAAGGCTAAACATATTGAAATCAAACATCATTTCATTGGGGATTTTGTTCAAAAAGGCATTTTTGATATTAAGTTTGTTAAAACTGAAAATCAATGGGCTGATATTTTCACTAAACTCCTCGCAGAAGAAATGTTTTTATTTATTAGAGATAATCTAAACATGCATTGCATTGTTGAATGACATGTATGAATGTTAACGAGTCTATGCTAAATCTGTCATTACTCCTATATACATGTTCTTTCAACTAAGCATTAGTTCAGGGGGAGTAATGATACAATAAGTTAAGTGGAATATGTCTAATATGCTTGCTGCATTACTATGATTTTCTTAACATGTTATCTTGCCTTTAACATATCTCATAAATAAAACTTGATAACCCTTTTTGATGTTGACAAAAGGGGGAGAAAGGGAGAAATGAATAGGGAGAAAGGGAGAAATGAATAGGGAGAATGGGAGAAATGAAAATGGGAGAATAGGAGAAATAGAATGAATATGATATGACCTGTTCACACTTAAGAAAATTTCAACCTGTCTATATATGCTATTTTCTTTGTTGATATTTTCTGAGGTTCATTAAATCATCTCAATGTTTGTCATCATCAAAAAGGGGGAGATTGTTAAGTCTCTAAAATGTCTGATGTGCATTTCCCTAAGTTTTGATGAGAAATAAACATTGGTTAATGATTTAATTAACCTTCATATTGGTTGCTAACCTATCTATCGAGTGTGCAGATTAAATAAGAGAATCATTCGTCCAACACTATTTGAAGATAAAAACTCACGTCCAACACACAAGTGTTTTTAAACATATGTCCAGCACTGTAGTGTTTGAAGCGCATGTCCAAAACGCAAGAGAAAGAAACCCGCGTCCACTAAAAGTATCAGAAGGCTGCGTCCACTAAAGTATCAGAAGGTCGCGTCCACTAAAGCATCAGAAGGCCGCGTCCACTAAAAGTATCACAAGGCCGCGTCCACTAAAAAAGTGAGAAGGCGCGTCTACTTAAAGTATCAGAATAGTGCATCCATCAAAGTATCAGAAAAGCCTGTCCAGTGAGGTATCAGAATTATCCGTCTACTAACGTGGCACTTGGAGCTCGTCCATTAAAGTATCAGAACAGCGCGTCCATTAAAGTATCAGAATAGCGTGTCCATTAAAGTCAAATTGTATCCGTCCAATGACGTGGCAAAATACTCTCGTCCACTTGAGTAACAGAGGCTCTCGTCCACTAGAGTAACTGAGACTCTCGTCCACTAAAGGAACAAAGGCTCTCGTCCACTAGAGTAACTGAGACTCTTGTCCACTAGAGTAACTGAGACTCTCGTCCACTAAAGGAACAAAGGCTCTCGTCCACTAGAGTAACTGAGACTCTCGTCCACTAAAGTAACAAAGGCTCTCGTCCACTAGAGTAACTGAGACTCTTGTCCACTAAAGGTGACAGAAGCGCTCGTCCACTAGTCTTTGGACTTGCTGAGTCCTTAATATGGAGCTCATCTACTAGCCCGAATGAAAACTCAAATGACTAGATAGACGTGATTATTTTCAAGATGGAAGCACTTATCTTATGAACGTGAAATTCTCTAAGGATTATCAGAATCGTTTTTCAAAAGCCAGAAAGAGACTTGAAGTCTTCTCTCCTACTCAGTTTCACGATTATCAAGAAAAGAAGACTACTCTCTCAAGCAACCTTGGATAATCTAAAAGAATGCGTCCAACATGCTCTATTCCACAAAAAGGGGAGTGTACTCAGCAAAGTACAAAAAGCTCTCTGCCCAACTTTGACATGGATGTATCTCAATGCTTAAAGCCATGATCCTACATGTTAGAGAACACCAATTGTTCCTTTTGCATTATGGGGTGCACAGAACGACTCTATTGCATTAATGGGTTATGAGAACGACTCTATTGCATTTAATGAAGTTCTGCTTGAAGCCAACATCTAAGAGAATGTCTCTAACAGATCCTAAATGTTTGAAGACTATAAATACAGAAGTCATTGAAGATGAAGACATAGAGAATACACACTGCATTAAAACGCCATTACTCTGCTCATTAATTTTTTCATTCTGTATTCTTCAAACATTTGAAGTTATTACATGAGACTTTCCTAGACTTCACATTTAAACCACTCTCTGAGTGTTAGTGAAAGATCTGCTTGTGAGAAGTTGTATTTTTACAAACCCAATCTCTCAAACAAACCTAAGTGAGCCTGAAGAGGCTAGGTGTGAAAATAATACTTGTCTTGAGCCTGAAGAGGCTAGGTGTGCAAATAATACTTGAGTCTGTAACCTTATCAGTTATAGTGGATAAATCTAGGTGCTGCCAAGGACTGGACGTAGCTCTTGGATTTGAAGAGTGAACCAGGATAAATCATCGTGTTAATCTCTCTTTCATAAACTCTTTAATTGCGTTAGTTTTTCTTGCATTTATCAGTGGTGTATTTGCAAAAGTCATCCATCCACCCTGTATTCTTCCACTCGTCCAAATCTAGCTTTTTGTTTGTGAAAAGATTTCAGCTTTGCTTAAATTCTGATAAACACAATTCAACCCCCCCTTCTCGTGTTTATAGTTGACTATTTCAAAGTTGTCTAATTTTCGTCTCTCTCTGACTTGTACAGCTGTAAACTGCTATTTATGCTTATTAATCATGACCTAACCCTAGGCCAAATTAAGGGCCTCTGAATAAGCTTTCCAACAAGGTATCATATGCCTTAATTGGGCTTATGATGAGTAAGTTAGGCCCATTTAAGTGAAGGAACATCATGAACTGCGCACTGATCCGTGCCAGAGAACTCGAGACCCAATTTAGCCTTGATTTGGGCCTAATTTGACAATTCTTGTAAAAACTGAAATTGTAGGCCATTTCCTTATCTTTCTAGGGACAGCAAAATAACCAAAATCTGATATCTGTAGCTATAGTTATGCTATGCGCAAGGCAACAAGGTCAGGATGAGTGACAAATACGAAAATTAACAATATTTAGCAATTAAGCCCGATAATGTAAGAGCAAAAACAATGATTGTAAAAGTTGTCTAATTTTTTTCTCTCTCTGGATTGTACGGCTATAAACTTCTATTTATGCTTATTAATCTTGACCTAACCCTAGACCAAATTAAGGGCCTCTGAATAAGCTTTCCAACAAGGTATCATATGCCTTAATTGGACTTAAGATGAGTTAGTTAGGCCCATTTAAGTGAAAGAACATCGTGGACTGCGCACGGACCCGTGCCAGATTTCGGGACCCAATTTAGCCTTGATTTTGGCCTAATTTAACCATTCTTGTGATAATTGAAATTGTAGGTCACTTCCTTATCTTTCTAGGGATAACAAGATCACCAAAATCCGATATATGTAGCTCTAGTTATGCTCTGCGCAAGGCAACAAGGTCAGGATGAGTGAAAAATCCGAAAATTAACAATGTTTAGCAATTAAGCCCGATAATGTAAAAGTAAAAACAATTATTGTAAAAGTTGTCTAATTTCCGTCTCTCTATGGCTTGTACGGCTATAAACTTCTATTTATGCTTATTAATCCTGACCTAACCCTAGACCAATGTAAGGGCCTCTGAATAAGCTTTCCAACAAAGTATCATATGCCTTAATTGGGCTTAAGATGAGTAAGTTAGGCCCATTTAAGTGAAGGAACATCATGGAGTGCGCACTGATCCCCGCCAGAGAACTCGGGACCCAATTTAGCCTTGATTTTGGCCTAATTTGACAATTCTTGTGAAAACTGAAATTGTAGGTCTCTTCCTTATCTTTCTTGGGACAACAAGATCACCAAATTTCGATATTTGTAGCTCTAGTTATGCTATGCGCAAGGGAATAAGGTCAGGATGAGTGAAAATCCTAAAATTAACAATGTTTAGTAATTAAGCCCAATTAAGCCCAATAATGTAAGAGCAAAAACATTGATTGTAAAAGTTGTCTAATTTCCGTCTCTCTGGCTTGTGCGGTTGTAAACTGCTATTTATGCTTGTTAATCCTGACCTAACCACAGACCAAAGTAAGGGCCTTTGAATAAGCTTTCCAACAAGGTATCATGTGCCTTAATTGGGCTTAAGATAAGTAAGTTAGGCCCATTGAAGTGAAGGAACATCATGGACTGCGCACTGATCCGGGCCAGAGAACTCGGGACCCAATTTGGCCTTGATTTTGGCCTAATTTGACAATTCTTGGGAAACCTGAAATTGTAGGTCTCTTCCTTATCTTTCTAGGGACAGCAAGTTCACCAAAATCCGTTATCTGTAGCTCTAGCTATGCTCTGCGCAAGGCTACAAGGTCAGGATCAGTGAAAAATCCGAAAATTAATAATGTTTAGCAATTAAGCCCAATAATGTAAGAGCACAAACAACGATTGTAAAAGTTGTCTAATTTCCGTCTCTCTCTGACTTGTACGGCTATAAACTGCTATTTATGCTTATTAATCCTGACCTAACCCTAAACCAAATTAAGGGCCTCTGAATAAGCTTTCCAACAAGGTATCATATGCCTTAATTGGGCTTAAGATGAGATAGTTAGGCCCATTTAAGAGAAGGAACATCGTGGATTGCGCACTGACCCGCGCCAGATTTCGGTAACCAATTTAACCTTGACTTTGGCCTAATTTGACAATTCTTGTGAAACCTGAAATTGTAGGTCTCTTCCATATCTTTCTAGGGACAGCAAGATCACCAAAATCCGATATCTGTAGCTCTAGTTATGCTCTGCGCAAATCAACTTGGTCAGGATGAGTGCAAATTCCGAAAATTAACAATGTTTAGCAATTAAGCCCAATAATTTAAAAGCAAAAACAATGATTGTAAAAGTTGTCTAATTTCCGTCTCTCTCTGGCTTGTGCGGCTGTAAACTGCTATTTATGCTTATTAATCCTGACCTAACCCTATACCAAATTAAGGGCCTCAGAATAAGCTTTCCAACATGGAAGGATATGCCGTAATTGGGCATAAGATGAGTAAGTTAGTCCAATTTAAGTGAAGGAACATCATGGATTGCGCACTGATCCGCGCCGGAGAACTCGGGACCCAATTTAGCCTTGATTTTGGCCTAATTTGAAAATTCTTGGCACACCTGAAATTGTAGGTCTCTTCCTTATCTTTCTAGGGACAGCAAGATCACCAAAATCCGATATCTGTAGCTCTAGTTATGCACTGCGCAAGGCAACAAGGTCAGGAAAAGTGAAAAATCCAAAAAATAACAATCTTTAGCAATTAAGCCCAATTAAGCCCAATAATGTAAGAGCAAAAACAATGATTGTAAAAGTTGTCTAACTTGCGTCTCTCTCTAGCTTGTGCGGCTGTAAACTGCTATTTATGCTTATTAATCCTGACCTAACCCTATACCAAATTAAGGGCATCTGAATTAGCTTTCCATCAAGGTATCATATGCCTTAATTGGGCTTAAGATGAGTAAGTTAGGCGCATTTAAGTGAAGGAAGATCATGGACTGCACTCTGATCCGTACCAGAGAACTCGGGACCCAATTTAGCCTTGATTTTGGCCTAATTTGAAAATTCTGGTGAAACCTGAAATTGTAGGCCTCTTCCTTATCTTTCTAGGGGCAGCAAGGTCACCAAAATCCGATATCTGTAGCTCAAGTTATGCTTTGCGAAAGGCAACAAGGTCAGGATGAGTGAAAAATACAAAAATTAACAATGTTTAGCAATTAACCCTAATTTAGCCCAATAATGTAAGAGCAGAAATATTGATTGTAAAAGTTGTATAATTTCTGTCTCTCTCTTGCTTGTGCGGCTGTAAACTGCTATTTATGCTTTTTAATCCTACCTAACCCAAGACCAAATTAAGGGCCTCTGAATAAGCTTTCCCACAAGGTATCATATGCCTTAATTGGGCTTGAGATGAGTAAGTTAGGCCCATTTAAGTGAAGGAACTTCATGGACTCGTATCTTGATCCGCACCGAGAGAATTCGAAACCCAATTTAGCCTTGATTTTGGCCTAATTTGACAATTCTTGGAAAACCTGAAATTGTAGGTCTCTTCCTTATCTTTCTAGGGACAGAAAAATCACCAAAATCCGATATCTGTAGCTCAAGTTATGCTCTGTGCAAGGCAACAAGGTCTGGATGAGTGAAAAATCTGAAAATTAACAATGTTTAGCAATTAAGCCCAATAATGTAAAAGCAAAAACAATGATTGTAAAAGTTGTCTAATTTCTGTCTCTCTCTGACTTGTGCGGCAGTAAACTGCTATTTATACTTATTAATCATGATCTATCCCAAGACCAAATTAAGGGCCTCTGAGTAATCTTTCCAACAAGGTATCATATGCCTTAATTGGGCTTAAGATGAGTAAGTTAGGCCCATTTAAGTGAAGGAACATCATGGACTGTGCACTGATCCGCGCCTGAGAAATCGGGACCCAATTTAGCCTTTATTTTGGCCTAATTTGATAATTCTTCGGAAACCTGAAATTGTAGGTCTCTTCATTATCTTTCTAGCAACAGCAAGATCACCAAAATCTGATATTTGTAGCTCTAGTTATGCTTTGCGCAAGGCAACATGGTCAGGATGAGTCAAAAATCCGAAAATTAACAATGTTTAGCAATTAAGCCCAATAATGTAAGAGCAAAAACAATGATTGTAAAAGTTGTCTAATTTCCGTCTCTCTCTGACTTGTGCGGCTTTAAACTGTTATTTATGCTTATTAATCATGACCTAACGCTTGACCAAATTAAGGGCCTCTGAATAAGCTTTTCAACAAGGTATCATATGCCTTAATTGGGCTTAAGATGATTACGTTAGGCCCATTTAAGTGAAGGAACATCATGGACTGCGCACTGATCCGCGCCTGAGAGATCGGGACCCAATTTAGCTTTGATTTTGGCCTAATTTTACAATTCTTGGAAACCCTGAAATTGTAGGTCTCTTCCTTATCTTTCTAGCGATAGCAAGATCACCAAGATCGGATATCTGTAGCTCCAGTTATGCTTTGCGCAAGGGAACAAGATCAGGATGAGTGAAAAATCTGAAAATTAACAATGTTTAGCAATTAAGCCCAATAATGTAAAAGCTAAAACAATGATTGTAAAAGTTGTCTAATTTACGTCTCTCTCTTACTTGTGCGGCTTTCAAATGCTATTTATGCTTGTTAATCCTGACCTAACCCTAGACCAAATTAAGGGCCTCTGAATAAGCTTTCCAACAAGGTATCATATGCCTTAATTGGGCTTAAGATGAGGAAGTTAGGCCCATTTAAGTGAAGGAAAACCATGGACTGCGCACTGATCCGTGCCAGAGAACTCGGGACCCAATTTAGCCTTGATTTTGGCCTAATTTGACAATTCTTGGGAAACCTGAAATTGTAGGTCACTTCCTTATCTTTCTAGGGACAGCAAGATCGCCAAAATCCGATATCTGTAGCTATAGTTATGCTCTGTGGATGGCACCAAGGTCAGGATGAGTGACAAATCCGAAAGTTAAAAATGTTTTGCATTTAATCCCGATAATGTAAAAGCAAAAACAATGATTGTAAAAGTTGTCTAATTTCCGTCTCTCTCTGTCTTATGAGGCTATAAACTGCTATATATGCTTATTAATCCTGACCTAACCCAAGACCAAATTAAGGGCCTCTGAATAAGCTTTCCAACAAGGTATCATATGCCTTAATTGGGCTTAAGATGAGTAAGTGACACGCTGTCGCACATGGGTCAAAAAGCGAGTGGTTTGTAAAAAGTGGAGTCAGGGAGCGACAACTCGAGTATCGTCTCACAAGGACTCTTGGATTGTAACTCCCAGAAAAATCAGTTTTGGGGGGGGGGGGGGGTTTCAGATTCAGAGATTAAAAGAACGATGCAATTAAGAAATAAGTGAATATCAATGATCAAAATGATTAATCTACTGTTCTCGGTTCCCCACTATCATCGATTCATATAATTCCCATGCCCTAAACGGATTCTAATCCCTTTTCGATTGTAGCAACAAGTAACAAGCGAAATTGGCACTACACGATATTTGTTCCCAATTCCCGAATTAAGCAAACGGGTTGAAGTACTTGTGAATTAAGCAAACACGATTGAACACACGCGAATTAAGCAAACGCGATTAGATATAGGAACATAAAATCATCGAAACAAATCAATACCTATTCTATATAATCCTGAATTAAGCAAACAGAACGTACAGGATAGTATTGAAAGGAAGAAGCAATTTAATTCGGGAATTACAGAATCTCAAGTGTCGGCGGAACTCGATTACAGTAGATTAACCCAAGGGAATTAGTTCTCCATCAAGGGTGTAACAAAACCTAGAAAAATTATGTAAAACTGTGAAAATTGGATGCCTTTCTGTGTCTGCTGCGTTCCTATTTATAAAGAGGCCGCGCGTCACGGCCGTGATGGCCGTCACGGCCAAGCCGTGACCGCTTCTGTCAAGGGCGCGCATTCAAATTCTGGTCCGTCACGGCCGTGATGCCTATCACGGCCATGCCATGATCACTTCTGACTTTGGGTGCTGATCTGTCACAACCGTGACCTCCATCACGGCTGGGCCGTGATCAACTCTGACTTTCTGGGTCTTCTCATCACGCCCGTGATGTGTGTCACGCCTGGGCCGTGATGCTTTCTGACTTTCATGATCTCCTCATCACGCCCGTGATGTGTGTCACGGCTGGGCCGTGATCCTTTCTGTCTTCCATGGGTAGCTCATCACGGCCGTGACCAGTGTCACGGCCTGGGCGTGATGGCCTCTGCTTCAGGTGTTCTTCCCTTCTTGCTTTTCTTATCAACCTGAAAACATGAAATAGCAGTAAGTGCTTTATTTGGCTCAAAATCAACTAAAATACCCTAAAACTACTTAAGAGACTCAAAATGTTGCTTGAGGACAATTACATCCAAATTTGGGCGAAATCGAGATTAAACTTGAATAAAACCTATGGTCTTACTAGTTAAAAACTAGTCGAGCCAGAGGCTGATCAAAATACCCCAAACTTAGACTTTGCTTGTCCCCAAGCAAACTAAAACTCAAAAGGACTCAAACTTGGCAAGCTTAAAGGGTTCAACCAATTTCGCATAGATTTCGTGCAATTCTAGCAAAACAATTTCCCTTCAATGTCCCCCCCATTTTTCAACAATGTAATCCCACACATTCATTTACTTTAAACCATTGAGAATTCCATCATTCATGCAATCAATAATCTGAGTTGAGGATCCAAGTTACACACAAAAGGGAGATCACAAATTTCAAACAATCGCCTTCCTCACAAGGGCATTTAATGTTTCACTCATTCGCTCAGTTCGTCTAGGCTATGAATTTTTCACTCGATTTCACATTTCAAGAGCACTTCCCATGAATTTGATTTTCATCTCAAAACAAAGTTCCCACGAAAACATGCATGCAACATCAGAAGGTCTTTTAAAGGTTGTAATGGGGCCTGGCTAAAGGTAGGATATTCAAAGGTACTAGGCTTAAGTCCCTAGGAACTAAGAGAGCATGAGCATTTTGACATATTGAATTCCCACTCAAGTTCATGTTTCCATTTTTCTTTTTGCCTTGGGTGACTACAGCCTTTTTCTTTCAATACCCTTTTTTTGACATTTTTGTTCTTTTCTTATTTTCTTTTTTTTTTCTCTTTGCCTTTGGCTCCAACCTTTATTTTTTTTTTCTTTTTCTCAACCCAGAATGACATATCACACCTTGTAGCCACCCCAAACTTAGTTTCTTGCAACCCTTCTCTTGCTAAGCTTCCATGCTCTCCTAATCCTAAGATCGGGTTAACATGGTTTTTCCAGATTTTTGGATTATAACATGAGGTCATCAAGAAACAATAGGCTTATTAGCCTCAACGCGGCTAACTAGGGAACATGCATTAGGGATGGTTCTTTTCAGGCCAAGTAGTTATTTCAAAGAAAATTGCCTAAATCATTTGATGCAACACGTAAGCATGCAAACCAAGAAGAGATTCAAGCAAATTCGGGAAAGTGCAACTTAAAAGTGATTCACACAATTAAAAACATGTTGGAGGCTCAAATCCTCACCTGGACATTTTTTGCAAATTGTTTGACCGAGATTCAATCCCTAGTGTGTGCATCCATTCACCCCAAACTTATCATAAATCATGCAATCACAACAGAATATCTCAATGTTCAATTTTCAATTTTTCACATGGGGATCAATTTTCAATTCTCAAAACTTAGGGGGGGAATCATCAAGCCAACATATATCATGCAATCTATCTATGCAAAATTTGACAAAACCCAATCAAGCTTGCCGACACAAGACTCACACAGATACGACACAAAGCACACAAACAAGGAAGACAAAACAAAAACAAAAACAAAACAATTGGTTCCCTCCCCCACACTTAAGACATACATTGTCCTCAATGAAAGAACATAAATATAAAATCAGAGTGAGGGAAAGGATAAGGTGCTCCCTGATCAAGTTGTAGTGTAGGTGGGCTCTCCCAAGGAGAGCTCCTCAACAGTAGCATCTTCAGGCACCGAGCTCTCATGGAATAGCTTCAAGCGCTGCCCGTTAACCTTAAAGACCTTGTTGCTACCTGCACTTTTTATTTCTACTGCACCATGAGGGAAAACATTAGTAACAACAAATGGGCCAATCCACTTGGATCGAAGTTTCCCAGCCATCACTTTCAGGCGGGAGTTAAACAATAGAACCTGTTGGCCCACAGAGAATTCCTTCCTAGAAATCATCCTATCATGGAAGTGCTTAGTTTTCTCTTTATAAATCCGAGAGCTTTCATAGGCTTCCAGCCTAAGCTCTTCAAGCTGCTGCAATTGGAGTTTCCTTTCAATGCCTGCTCTTTGCATTTCCAAGTTACAGCTCTTGACTGCCTAATAAGCACGGTGCTCAACTTCCACAGGCAGATGACATGCCTTACCGAACACAAGCCTATAGGGAGACATCCCTATTGGTGTCTTGAAAGCTGTTCTTTGAGCCCAAAGTGCATCTTCTAGACGGCGGCTCCAGTCCTTCCTATTTGGCTGCACCACTTTCTCTAAGATCTGTTTGATCTCTCTGTTTGAGATCTCAGCCTACCCATTAGTTTGGGGATGGTATGCAGTGGAGACCCTGTGCACAACTCCATACTTCCGGAGTAAAGCTTCCATGGTGCGGTTGCAGAAATGACTGCCTTGGTCACTTATGATAGCACGAGGTATTCCAAACCTGCAAAAAATATTGGACCTGACAAAATTTGGAACAACTCTAGAATCATTAGTCCTAGTGGGGATAGCTTCCACCCACTTTGAAACATAGTCAACAGCCAGCAGAATATAGAGAAAACCAAAAGATGCAGGGAAAGGACCCATAAAGTCAATTCCCCACACATCAAACACCTCACAGAAAAGCATAGGTTGCTGAGGCATTTCACTCTTACGAGTGATGGCTGTACCTGCTGTCTGACACTCTTTACAAGTCCGGTAAACCTCATAAGCATCTCTAAAAATGGTGGGCCAATAAAAACCTGAGTCCAGGACTTTTCTTGCAGTCCTCTGTGGCCCAAAGTGTCCCCCTACTTGAGAAGCATGAGAAAAGTGCAAAATGGACTCAATCTCATAGTCGGGGACACATCTCCTAATTGCCTGATCACTGCCAAATTTCCAAAGGTAAGGATCATCCCAAACATAATATTTGGCATCACTCTTGAGTTTGTGAATTTGCGCCCTAGTTGCACCTGTTGGAAAAACACCAGCAACAAGATAGTTAACAATATCAACAAACCAAGGACTTACCCCATGTAACTGTAAAAGCTTCTCGTTAGGAAAGTCATCCTGAATGGGGGACGGATCCTCATCCCTCTCTATTCTGCTCAAGTGATCGGCCACCAAATTCTCAGCTCCACTCTTATCCTTTATCTCCACAGTAAACTCTTGGAGCAACAACATCCACCGAATCAATCTCGGTTTTGCTTCTGGTTTCTTCAGCAAGTACTTTAGAGCTACATGGTCAGTGAAAACAACAACCTTGGAACCTAGCAAATATGATCTAAATTTATCAAGAGCAAAAACAATAGCTAGAAGTTCCTTTTCAGTGGTGGTGTAATTAGCTTGTGCAGCATCTAAAGTTCTAGAATGGGCAGCCTTGCCCACCCTTTGTGCAAGGACCGCCCCCACAGCATAGTTAGAGGCATCACAGATGATCTCAAAAGGGAGGGTCCAGTCAGGAGGCTGGATGATGGGAGTGGAGGTCAATGCCTTCTTCAAGAAATCAAACTCCTTCTTGCAATTGTCATCAAAGTTGAAAGTGGCGTCGTTCTTCAACAAGTTTGACAGAGGGAGCGCTATCTTGCTGAAATCCTTTATGAAGTGCCTGTAGAAACCTGCATGACCAAGAAAAGAATGAATCTCGCGAACGCAAGATGGGTAAGGCAGTGTAGAAATCAAATCAATCTTAGCAGGATCTACTGAAATACCCTTTTCAGAAATAATATTCCCCAAAACAATCCCCTCTTCAACCATAAAATGGCATTTTTCATAGTTCAAAACAAGGTCAGTTTCAATGCATCTTTCCAAAACCAGATTCAAATTGTGCAAGCATGCATCAAATGAGGAACCATAAACAGTAAAATCATCCATGAACACTTCCATGCAATTCTCAACATATTCAGTGAAAATACTAATCATGCATCTCTGGAATGTGCCAGGAGCATTGCAAAGACCAAACGACATCCTCCTGTAAGCAAATGTGCCGAAGGGGCACGTGAAAGTAGTCTTTTCCTGATCCTCTGGTGCAATGTGGATATGGAAGTAACCTGAAAAACCATCAAGAAAATAGTAGTGTGATTTACCTGCTAGCCATTCAAGCATCTGATTGATGAACGGCAAAGGAAAGTGATCCTTTCTAGTAGCCTAGTTCAACCTCCTGTAATCAATGCAAACTCTCCAGCTATTCTGGACTCTAGTGGGAACAAGTTCATCATTTTCATTTTTCACCACTGTGAGTCCAGATTTCTTGGGTACAACTTGCACTGGGCTCACCCAATTACTGTCAGAGATAGGATATATGATACCCGCATGCAAGAGTTTTGTTACCTCCTTCTTCACAACATCAAGAATCAAGGGATTGAGCCGCCTTTGGGGCTGCTGTTTTAGCCCCATCCTCCAACAAAATCCTATACATACACCTGGAGGGGCTAATACATGGTATGTCAGCCAAGGTCCACCCAATCGCCTTCTTATGCTTCTTCAGAACCTCCAAGAGCTTAGTTTCCTGGTCAAAATCCAGGTTAGAGGAAATTATAACTGGAAGTTTTTCATTCCTCTCCAAGTAAGCATACATCAGATTTTCAGGCAGTGACTTAAGCTCTAGGGAGAGTGGCTGCTCAATGGATGGTATGTTTGGGGCAGTCGTACTGTCAAGAACTTCAGCTGAATAAGCAGCTTCACTTACACTGTCACCCTGCAAGGTAGCATCATTCTCAGCACGAACAACACAAGGGTCAGTGTTAGTACAATCAGCACATGAATAAATATCATCAAAACCAGAAATAGATGGAAAATCAGCAACCAAGTCATCATAAGTGTCATCAATAATTTCAGAGAGCAACTCTATTTGAAAAACAGAGTGCTCCTCCAAGGGATGCTTCATAGCATCGAAAATGTTGAATTTTGTAACAATGTCACCAAATTCCATCCACATGGTCCCATCATCAACATCAATCTTTGTCTTCGCCGTCTTCATGAGCGGTCTGCCCAGGATGATTGGTGATCTGCTTGAATTTGTTTCCCCTGCCATGTCCAGGATGTAAAAGTCAGCAGGGAAAATCAAGTCATTAACTTGTACCAGCACATCTTCTATCACTCCAATGGGGCGAGCATTGGTTCTGTTTGCCAACTGTATAGTGAGACCTGTATGTTGCAAAGGACCAAGATCAAGATTGTTGAAGAGAAGTGGGCATGACATTAATAGAAGCTCCTAAATCCAACATGCAATTGTCGAATTTCTTGTCCCCAATGGTGCATGGAATAGCAAAAGTTCCCGGATCCTTGCATTTACGTGGCATTGCACTGAGTGAGGCCAAAAAGATAACTTTCTCGGAGTGCGAGGTTTAGGTTGAATGAGGGCTGAAACATTTCTCAGTGCGGTGTTACCTCAACAGTTTCTTTATCTTTTCAGGCCTGCCTCTACAACTTTCCCGGACTTCAAAGAGATTGCACTCACATTAGGATTTGGAACATTAGGATTCACCACTGTTTGTGCAGGTAGTTGGTTCGATCCTTGAGCTTGCTGTATGGCATTCATCGAAGTGGCAAGCTGTCCTATCTGTGTTTGCAAAGCACGAATACTAGAGTCCGTTCGCTGTTGAAATTGGAGATTTTGTGCAGACATTTGCTTGACAATGTCCTCTAGTGAAGGTCCAGAAGGTGCAGAGGTGGTCACTTGGGGGGAATTCTGTGGTGGTAACATCGGCTGTTGTTGTGCGGATGAGTTTCCATACCGAAGGTTCGGATGGTTTCTCCAGTTGGGGTGGTACCTATTAGTGGAGAGGTCAGGAGTGTCGTACCTGTTCTGATTGTTGCCTTGATGGTAAAGATTGGCTGCGTATGCTTGAGGCAAATCAGTGACCGACTCATCCTTCAGAATGGGACATGCATCGGTCAGGAGCTCAGGAGAAGTACAAATACCACACACCCTTGCTGTCTGAACTTTGTCCACTGCCAGCTGTTTCACTAGAGAAGTGAGCTCATCAATTCTGGTTTCAAGGGCCTTGTTGGAAGAAGAACCATGGATCTCATTCACACCCCTTGCTTCGATAGAGTTGCTTCTAGTTGTGAACTGCTGGGAGTTGAGTGACATGTTTTCAATCAATTGCTTGGCAGCAGCTGGGGTCTTATCAACAAGGGCTCCCCCACTAGAAGCATCCAAAATGTTCCTGTCCATCGGTAGCAACCCCTCATAAAAGTACTGAATAAGTAGCTGCTCAGAAATCTGGTGCTGAGGACAACTGGATACCAACTTCTTGAATCTCTCCCAGTACTCGGCCAATGATTCATTTCCTTGTCTAATGCCACATATTTCCTTCCTGATTGATGCAGCTCTGGAGGCAGGGAAGTACCTCTCTAAGAAGACTTTCTTCAGTTTATTCCAGGTTGTAACAGAATTCGGTTCAAGGTAATACAACCAATACTTCGCAGCACCAGGAAGTGAGAATGGGAAGGCTCTCGACTTGATATGATCTTCATTATTCCTTAGGTCTCAAGGGTGTAGAAGCGGAGACAACCTGGAATTCCTTCAGATGTTTATGTGGATCCTCACCTGCAAGACCACTAAACCTTGGCAACAAGTGTATCAAACCAGATTTTAATTCAAAGGGAGCAACAACATCATCATATTCAATACATAACCCATTATAATTAACATCAGGGGCAGCAAGCTGTCTTAATGTTCTTTGATCAGCCATGTTATCAAGTGCAGGTGCAGAATTAGAATTACTCTTGGTTGGTGAACTAGTGCTGCCCTGAATTGCTCTACGGCGTGTGTGCAGTGTTCTCTCAATTTCAGGATCAAATTCAAACAATTCAGAACACCCAGACCTAGTAGCCAGAACTAATTCAGTAGAAAATCAAAAAGAAAATGCGAGAATAACAACAAGAGTCCCCGGCAACGGCACCAATTTTGACATGCTGTCGCACACGGGTCAAAAAGCGAGTGGTTTGTAAAAACTGTAGTCAGGGAGTGATAAGCCTCTGGCTCATCTAGTTTTATAGCTAGTATGACCAGGGTTTTGTGCAAATTATATCGTATTTTCACCCAAATTAGATTAGATTGTCCTCAAGCAATGTTTTGAGTCTCTAGAGTAGTTTTAAGTTAATTTAGCTAGTTTTAAGTCAAAATAATACACTTATGCTTATTTCCTTGTTTTCAGGTTAAGTAGAAGTTGAGAAAATAAAGAACAGGGGATTCGCCCGCGAAGAACACACGCTACGCCACGCGACCAAGCCTGATTGTTCCAAGAAATTGCTAAGTCTGCTGGGTCGCCTCGCGAAGAAGGTCTCGCCCGCGAGTCTTCCAAACCTGAAAAAGTCGAGAGACGATCACGGCTTGCCCGTGTTGAAGGTCATGGCCGTGGCGAGTTTTGAAGTGAAGAGTCTCGCCTCGCGAGCATCCCTTCGCCTCGCGAATCCCGAAAGTCGAGAGCATCACGGTTAGGCCACGATGGCCATCACGGGTGTAAGGAGGAAACTCTTCATATCCTCGCCTCGCGAGCAACACTTCGCCTCGCGAGAATGCCAAGGGTTCTTTGTCGGTTCATGAAATTCGCCTCGCGAATGTTTGTTCCCCCACGAGCCATCTGAATTCTGAATTTGTATAAAAGGCTGTTCACGAACATTTTGTAAAGACTTTTGCTTCTCCAACTTTCGATATACATTTTTCTCTCGTGATTTCGTTCTTGCCATGGAGCACTAAGTCCTAGGATTAGTCTCTTGTTTGAGGATCCTATATACTTGAGGTTATGTAAATCCCTATTTTAATTGCTTTTCCTTTTTCAATACCATATTTCATATTTCTGTTTGTTATTTCGGAGTGTGTAATATTGTATTGATTTGTTTCAGTGATGTTAAATTCCTATACATAATCGCGTTTGTTAATTCGCGTGTGTTCATTCATGATCGTTCGATCATGAGCGCTTAATCCCGTTTGTTATTTCGGGAATAGGAATTTGCATCCATAGTAGCAATTACGTTGTTAGTTATTCTTGAATGGCGAAAGGGGATTAGAATCTGCTTAGGGCTTGGGTTTACATTAACCAAGGATAGTTGGGAATTCTTGACAGTAGATTAATCGTTGTTTGATAATTGATAATCTCCTTTTAACTGCCCTTTTTTTGATTGCTCTGTTTTGTTTATTTCTTATTTGCACTCCAATCCAAACCCCCCCAAAACTGATTTTTGTGAAAGATAATATTCTCAGAGTCCTTGAGAGACGACATCCGAGTTGTCGCACTATACTACACTTTTAAACCCGCTCGTCCTTTTTGGCGCGTGCGCGACAGCGCGACCAAAAATTGGCGCCGTTGCCGGGGACTCTGAGTTGTTATTTTTCTCAATTTGTTTTTATTTTATTTTCTTTTCTTTCTTTCAATTTCTGTTCTGTTTTGAATTGGTCTGGCTACTAGGTCTCATTGCCCTGAACTGTGTGATTTTGACCCGGAAATTGAAAGAACATTGCACACACTCCGTAGGGAATTTCGGGCTAGCACTAGTAGTAATTCCAATTTTAAAACTGCTTTTGAAAACATGGGAGACCATAGGACATTAAGGCGGCTTGCTGCCCCTGATGTCAACTATAATGGATTATGTATTTCTTATCCCGGTGTTGACACCCCTTTTGAATTGAAATCTGGTTTTATTCACCTGTTGCCCAAGTTTAATGGTCTTGCGGTGAGGACCCACACAAGCACTTAAAAGAATTCCAAGTTGTATGCTCCACAACCTCGAGAGTAGAGGAGTCACGAGGACGAGTATCAAGTGAAGGCTTTTCCATTTTCACTCCAAGGAGCTGCAAAGGATTGGTTATTGTACCTTGAGCCTAACTCCATCACAACTTGGAATGATTTGAAGAGAGGTGTTTCTAGAAAGGTATTTTCCTGCTTCAAGAGCTGCTTCAATAAGGAAAGAGATATGTGGCATAAGGCAAGGGAGCGAGTCACTAGCCGAGTCTTGGGAAAGGTTCAAACATTTGGTATCTAGTTGCCCTGAGCATCAAATTTACGAGCAACTCTTGATCCAATACTTTTATGAAGGATTGCTTGCCTATGGATAGGAATATGTTGGATCTTTGCTAGTGGGGAGCATTAGTTGATAAGACCCCAGTTCTTTGCTAAGCAACTTATTGAGAATATGTCGTTGAACTCCCAGCATTTTCTACAAGAAGAAATTCCAGTAGAGCCAAGAGGTGTGCATGAGATTCATAGTTCATCTTCTAACCAGGCCGCCCTTGAGAATAGATTGGATGAGTGACCTCCTTTGTAAGACAATTGGCAATAGACAAGGTTCAGCCGGCAAAGTTATGTAGCATGTGCAATGCACACGAGCATCCATTTGATCCATGCCCGATCCAGAGAGAAGAATTTGTCGGTGAAGTACCTCGGGCTTATGCGGTGAACCCCTATAATCAAGGAGGCGGTCGAGAATCGGACAACATTCCAGACCTCTCTACTAATAGGTACCATCCTAGCTGGAGAAATCACCCTAATCTGCGGTATGGGAATTCTTCCCAACAACAGCCGATGGCACCTCGAGAATCATCCTCCGGTGACCACTTACGCACCTCTACGGACCATCATTAGAAGACTTGGTAAAGCAAATGGCTGCATCTAGTGTACAGTTTCAGCGGAGAGGACAGATGCTAGTATTCAAGATTTGAGGACTCAGATTGGACAATTGGCTACATCCATGAATAGTATACAACAAGGTCAAGGGACAAACCAGCTGCCTGCATAGCCAGTGATAAATCCTAATGCCTCCAACCCTAATGTGAGTGTCATCTCTCTGAGATCTGGAAAGGTTGTTGAGGCCACTTCTGGAAAGGATAAAGAAACTGTTAAGGCTACTCAGGAGCCTACTGATGAGGCTACTCCTGAGCCTATGGTTGAAGTTGAAACTGAGAGAGTGTATAGACCCCCCATTCCATTCCCACACAGAATTCAGAAAAATTTGAAGATGGGTGGTGAGAATAAAGAGAAGGAGATTCTTGATGTTTTCGAGAAAAGTAGCTGTTAATATTCCACTGTTTGATGTGATCAAGCAAGTGCCCAGATATGCTAAATTTCTGAAGGACCTATGCACTAACAAGAGGAAGATGAAGACTAATGAGAGGGTTGACTTGGGAATGAATGTCTCAGCGCTTATCCAGTCAAAGATAGAGAGAGTTGCTTCTATAGGCCCTAATCAAGTATCGCCACAAAAGTGCAAGGATCCAGGCACCTTCACTATCCCATGCACTATTGGGGACAAGAAGTTTGAGAACTGTATGTTGGACTTGGGAGCATCAATCAATGTCATGCCTACCTCCATCTTTAATAACCTTGATGCGGGGCCATTGCAGTATACTGGTCTTACCATTCGGTTGGCTAACGGGACCAATGCCCGACCCATGGGGATGGTAGAGGATGTCCTAGTGCAAGTTGATGATTTGATATTCCTGCTGAGACTTCTATATCCTAGACATGGCAGGAGAGACTCGATCCGAGTAGATCACCCATAATCTTGGGGAGACCATTCATGATGACATCCAAGACCAAGATTGATGTTTATGATGGGACTATGTCGATGGAGTTTGGTGGTATTGTGGCCAAATTCAAGATTTTTGATGCTATGAAGCACCCAGTGAGAGGAGCACTCTGTATTCCACTTAGAGTTCTTTATCCGAGCTCATTGAGGACACTCATGATGACCTTATTTCTGATTTTCCTGTTATTTCTGGTTTTGATGATGTATATACTTGTACTAACTGCACTAACACTAACCCATGTTCTGTTTGTTCTGAGTTTTTGGATTTAACAATGCAGGGTGAGGATGATAGTGAAAGTGATAATGAGAGTGAAGCTGTTTACTCAAGAGAAACCCTTGACCCTATGGCTGCTCCCAATGCACCATCGTTGAGCACCGCCTCCTTTGGAACTCAAACCACTTCACGAGAACTTAAAGTATGCCTACTTGGGGAGGGATGCAACATTGCCGATCATCATTTCCTCCGGCCTCAACTCGATCGGGAAGACAAGCTTTTAGAAGTTACGAGGAAGAACAAGAAGGCCATTGGGTGGACATTGGCCGATATTCCGAGAATTAGCCCCTCCGGATGCATGCACAGAATTTTCTTGGAGGATGGGGTTAAGCCTGATCAGACGAGCCCAAAAGGCGACTTAACCCACGATTCTGGATGTGGTAAAGAAAGAGGTGACCAAGCTTCTACAGGCGGGTATTATCTATCCCATTTCTGAAAGTTCTTGGGTAATTCAGGTTCAAGTTGTACAAAATAATTCTGTTATAACAGTAGTTAGGAATGAGAATAATGAACTTGTGCCTACTAGAGTCCAGAATAGGTTGGAGAGTTTGTATAGACTATAGGAAGCTAAACCAGGCCACCGAAAGGATCATTTTCCTTTGCCGTTCATAGATCGGATGCTAGATCGGCTGGCTGGTCGATCCCATTATTGTTTTCTAGATGGCTTTTCCGGGTATTTCCAGATTCATATTGCCCCGAGGATCGGGAAAAGACCACCTTCACGTGCCCCTTGATGACGTTTGCTTATAGGAGGATGCCATTTGGCCTCTGTAATGCTCATGTCACCTTTCAAAGTTGAATTCTTAGTATTTTCTCTGATTTTATTGAAAACTTCATAGAGGTGTTTATGGATGATTTTCTTGTGTATGGCTCCTCTTTTGATGCTTGTTTGCATAGTCTAGATCTAGTTCTTGAGAGATGCATTGATACCGATTTGATTCTGAATTATGAGAAATGTCATTTCATGGTAGAACAGGGGATAGTATTGGGTCATGTAATTTCCAAAGAGGGTATTTCGGTGGATCCTGCAAAAATAAATTTAATTGCTTCATTGCCTTTACCATGTTGCGTAAGCGAGATAAGTTCCTTTCTTTGTGATGCAGGTTTCTACAGGAGCTTTATAAAGGACTTGACAAGATAGCACCGCCATTGTCAAATCTGCTGAAAAATGATGCCCTGTTCGAGTTTGATGAAAAGTGCAAAGAGTCATTTGACCATCTCGAAGAAGGCGTTGACTTCTACCCCTGTCATCCAGCCCCATTTGGACACTACCTTTTGAACTGATGTGTGATGCCTCAAATTTTCTTTGTGGGGGCAGTTTCGGCACAAAGGATGGGCAAGGTTGCCCATGTAATTCACTATGCTTCTAGGACCCTAGATGCCGCACAGTGCAAATTACACAACCACGAGAAAGAGCTGCTAGCTATTGTATTTGCACTTGACAAGTTTAGGTCTTATTTACTAGGTTCTAGGGTAAGCTGTTTTTCTTGACCATGCAGCTTTGAAATATCTCTTTGAAGAAGCGAAGCTAAGCCAAGACCGATCGGTGGATGCTTTTGCTTCATGAATTCAATGTGGAGATAAAGGATAAAAGTGGAGCTGAAAATCTGGTAGCGAGATCATTTGAGTAGGATAGCAAGGGATGAGGATACATTTCCCATCCAAGATGATTTCCACGATGAGAGATTGTTACATATGTATGGGGTAACCCCCTGGTTTTCTGACATTGTAAATTATCTAGTTGCTTGTGTTGTTCCTGCAGGTACTAGTAGACAAAAGTTCCACAAGCTGAAGAGCGATGCAAAGTATTATGTGTGGGATGACCCCTATCTGTGGAAGTTTTGCAGTGACCAAGTCATTCGGAGGTGTGTACCCGATCATGAGACGGAGTCCATCCTGCATTTCTCACATGCCTCTCCAGTTGGAGGACACTTTGGACCTCAAAGGACAGCAAGAAAAGTCCTGGACTCCGGGTTCTACTGGCCCACACTTTTTAGGGATTCATATGAGGTATATAAGAGTTGTAAAGAATGTCAAATAACAGGCCCGGCAATCACTCGTAGGAGTGAGATGCCCCAACAGCCCATGCTCTTTTGTGAAGTTTTTGATGTGTGGGGGATGGACTTCATGGGTCCCTTCCCTCCTTCTTTTGGTTTTGTATATATTTTGTTGGCTGTAGATTATGTTTCAAAGTGGGTGGAAGCAATCCCCACTAGGACTAACGATGCTCAGATTGTTTCAAAATTTGTTAGGTCCAACATTTTTTGCAGGTTTGGTATACCCAAGGCCATCATCAGTGACCAGGGCACGCATTTTTGCAACAGAACCATGGAGGCCCTACTCAGAAAATATGGGGTTGTACATAGAGTGTCTACTGCTTACCACCCCCAAACCAATGGTCAAGCTGAAATATCCAACAGAGAGATCAAGCAAATTCTGGAGAAGATGGTGCAGCCTAATAGAAAGGAATGGAGCCGCCGTCTGGAAGACGCACTGTGGGCACAAAGGACTGCTTTCAAGACCCCTATAGGGATGTCCCCATTTCGGCTAGTTTTTGGTAAGGCATGTCACCTCCCGGTGGAGGTTGAGCATAGAGCATACTGGGCAGTAAAGAGTTGTAATATGGATATGAATAAATCTGGTGTTGAAAGAAAGCTGCAGTTGCAGCAACTTGAGGAGCTTAGGCTTGAAGCCTATGAAAGCTCCAAGATTTATAAAGAAAAGACAAAACAATTTCATGATAGAATGATTGTTAGGAAAGAATTTTTTGTGGGCCAGCTAGTATTATTGTTTAACTCCACTGAAAGCGATGGTGGGAAACTTAGGTCCAAATGGGATGGCCCCTTTGTCATTACTAATGTGTTTCCTTATGGTGCAGTAGAGATTACACGTGCAGGTACACACAAGCCTTTCAAGGTTAATGGGCAGAGGTTGAAGCCATTCCATGGTGTGGATGCTGTTGTTCCTATGGATGCCAATGTTGAGGAGCTATCTTTGGATGCTCCAACCTACACTGATGCCTGATCAGGGAGTTTCTTTTCCTTTCCCTCACTCTGATTGTAAAGTCTGTTGTTGTTCATTGGGGGCAATGCATGTTTTAAGTGTGGGGGAGGGAACTAGTTGTAGTTTTCTTTTCTTTGAATAAAGTTTTTTTTTCTTTGAATAAGCTCCTGAATAATTTGAGAAGCTCAGGAGCATTTGTGTGTTAAGTTCTTAGTTGGCAAGTTTGCTAGATTTTGATTGATGTTGCACAGATTGCTTGCATGATTGATATGTAATGATTTCCCCCTAGGCTGAAAAATTTTTGTTTTTGAAAAGTGATTCCCATGTGAAATTGAAAACTGAACTTTGGGATTTTGTTATGATAGCATGATGAATGATAAGTTTGGGGTGATAGGAAGCACACACTAGGGATAGTATCTCTTTCAAACAATTTGCATGAATGTCCAGGTGAGGTTTTGAGCCTCCAACATGTTTTAAAATGTGTGAAAATCACTTTCAAGTTGCACTTCCCTGGATTTGATTGAATCTTTTTTTTTGGTTTGCATGATTATATGTGTGTAGCAAATGATTTAGGCAGTTTCTTTGTAAATAGCTACTTGGCCTGAATAAACTAATTCCTATTGCATGTTCCCTAGTTAGCCTTTTTGAGCCTATTAGCCTATTAGTTCTTGATAACCTAATGTTATAAGCCCAAAAATCTGGAAAACCATGTTAACCCGATCTTAGGATTAGGAGAGCATGTAATCTTAGAATGGGTGCAAGAAACTAAGTTTGGGGTGGCTGCAAGGTGTAATATGTTGTTGGGATTGAAAAAAAGAAAAGAAAAAAAGCTGGAGCCAAAGGCTTGTGAAAAAAAATACAAAAATAAAAAAAAAAAAAAAAAATACAAAAATACAAAAATGCCAAAGAGCTGTAGCCACCCATAAGTGTAAAGAAAAAATAAAGAAAGGAACTTGAGTGAAATTCAAAGTGTAAATATAGTTCATGCTCTCTTAGTTCCTAGGGTCTTCAGCTTAGTTCCTTTGTATATCCTATCCTTAGCCAGGCCCCATTACAACCCAATAAAGACCTTCTGATGTTGCTTGCATGTTTTCTGTGGGAACCATTTTGAGATGAAAAGCAAATTTTTGGGAAGTGTACTTGAAAAGTGAAACTGAGTGCAAGTTGTTAGCCTGACATAAACTGAGTGACTGAGTGAACAAATAATGCCCTTGTGAGGAAGGCGGTTGTTTGGATTTGGTGATCTCCCTCTTGTGTGTGACTTAGATCCCCTGCTTAGATTTCTGATTGTTTTCATGATGAAACTCTCAAATGTTTAGAATAAATGAATTTGGGGATTGCTCTGTTTGAAAATGGGGAAACAATGAAGAAAAACTGTTTTTGATGTATTGCTTGAATGTGTGCAATGTTGATTGAATCTTTTGAGCTTGCCAGGTCTTGAGTCTTTTTGTTTTTTTTTTTTTTGAGTCTTAGTATGCTTGGGGACAAGCAAAGTTTAAGTTTGGGGTATTTTGATAAGCCTCTGGCTCATCTAGTTTTATAGCTAGTATGACCAGGGTTTTGTGCAAATTATATCGTATTTTCACCCAAATTAGATTAGATTGTCCTCAAGCAAGGTTTTGAGTCTCTAGAGTAGTTTTAAGTTAATTTAGCTAGTTTTAAGTCAAAATAATACACTTATGCTTATTTCCTTGTTTTCAGGTTAAGTAGAAGTTAAGAAAATAAAGAATAGGGGATTCGCCCCGCGAAGGACACGCTCGCCACGCGACCCCGAAGCCTGACTGTTCCAAGAAATTGCTAAGTCTCTGGGTCGCCTCGCGAAGAAGGTCTCGCCCCGCGAGTCTTCCAAACCTGAAAAAGTCAGAGACGATCACGGCTTGCCCGTGTTGAAGGTCATGGCCGTGGCAGTTTTGAAGCTGAAGAGTCTCGCCTCGCGAGCATCCCTTCGCCTCGAGAATCTGAAAGTCAGAGAGCATCACGGTTAGGCCCTGGTGGCCATCACGGGCGTAAGGAGGAAACTCTTCATATCCTCGCCTCGCGAGCAACACTTCGCCTCGCGAGAATGCCAAGGGTTCTTTGCGAGTTCATGAAATTCGCCTCGCGAATGTTTGTTCGCCCCGCGAGCCATCTGAATTCTGAATTTGTATAAAAGGCTGTTCTGAACATTTTGTAAAGACTTTTGCTTCTCCAACTTTCTGATATACATTTTTCTCTGTGATTTCGTTCTTGCCATGGAGCACTAAGTCCTAGGATTAGTCTACTGTTTGAGGATCCTATATACTTGAGGTTATGTAAATCCCTATTTTAATTGCTTTTCCCTTTTCAATACCATATTTCATATTTCTTTTGTTATTTCAGGAGTGTGTAATATTGTATTGATTTGTTTTCGATGATGTTAAATTCCTATACATAATCGCGTTTGTTAATTCGCGTGTGTTCATTCATGATCGTTCGATCATGAGCGCTTAATCCCGTTTGTTATTTCGGGAATAGGAATTTGCATCCATAGTAGCAATTACGTTGTTAGTTATTGTTATGAATCGAAAGGGGATTAGAATCTGCGTAGGGCTTTGGTTTACATTCACCAAGGATAGTTGGGAATTCTTGATGAGAGATTAATCGTTGTTTGATAATTGATAATCTCCTTTTAACTGCCCTTTTTTTGATTGCTCTGTTTTGTTTATTTCTTATTTGCACTCCAATCCAAACCCCCCCAAAACTGATTTTTGTGAAAGATAATATTCTCAGAGTCCTTGAGAGACGACATCCGAGTTGTCGCACTATACTACACTTTTAAACTCGCTCGACCTTTTTGGCGCGTGCGCGACAGCGCGACCAGGGAGCGACAACTCGAGTATCGTCTCACAAGGACTCTTGGATTGTTACTCGCAGAAAAATCAGTTTGGGGGGGGGGGGGTCAGATTGAGAGATTCAATTAAAAGAACGATGCAATTAAGAAATAAGTGAATATCAATGATCAAAACGATTAATCTACTGTTCTCGGTTCCCCACTTTCATCGATTCATATAATTCCCATGCCCTAAGCGGATTCTAATCCCTTTTCGATTGTAGCAACAATTAACAAGCGAAATTGGCACTACACGATATATGTTCCCAATTCCTGAATTAAGCAAACGGGTTGAAGCACTCCTGAATTAAGCAAACACGATTGAACACATGCGAATTAAGCAAACGCGATTAGATATAGGAACATAAAATCATCGAAACAAATAAATACCTATTCTATATAATCCTGAATTAAGCAAACAGAACGTACAGGATAGTATTGAAAGGAAGAAGCAATTTAATCCGGGAATTACAGAATCTCAAGTGTCGGCGGAACCCGATTACAGCAGATTAACCCAAGGGAATTAGTTCTCCATCAAGGATATAACAAAACCTAGAAAAATTATGTAAAACTATGAAAATTGGATGCCTTTCTGTGTCTGCTGCATTCCTATTTATAAAGAGGCCGCGCGTCACGGTCATGATGGCCGTCACGGCCAGGCCGTGACCGCTTCTGTCAAGGGCGCGCATTCAAATTCTGGTCCGTCACGACCGTGATGCATATCACGGCCAGGCCGTGATCGCTTCTGACTTTGGGTGCTGATCTGTCACGGTCGTGACCTCCATCACGACTGGGCTGTGATCAACTCTGACTTTCTGGGTCTTCTTATCACGCCCGTGATGTGTGTCACGCCTAGGCCGTGATGCTTTCTGACT
>JAUPTC010000455.1:5000-20000 GCA_030762895.1 Sophora flavescens
AGGTGTATCATTTTTGTACATCTGTGTATTGTCACCTTTTTCAAAACAATACACTGCTACACATATGTACAACGCATGTGTACGAATTTTAGTTCCAGACCCGAGAGCTCACTTTTGTGTACACAGGTGTACAACACATGTTTAAAGCCTTTCAACTTTGAATCCGAGAGCACGTATTCGTGTACACAGGTGTACAACACATGTGTACAGGAAAATTTTCTTTTGTTTTTAAAACCCAACTTTTCATACACATGTGTATCATGCCTGTGTACAGAAAGATTCTTTCTATAATTTGAAATTTAGCTTTACGTACACATGTGTACAACATATGTGTACAACAAACTTTATTTCTTTATCAATTAATAAATTTTTGAAAAACCTTTCTTTTGAAAAACTATTTTATTTATCCTTTGTAAAAAATAGTTTCTTCTCAAATTTAAGTGCTTCACCTAAGAAATCAAATGTGCTATTTTTACAATAGCATCTAAAGTATAAGATCTTCATTACTTGATGCTTTAGTCCTTGTCCATTGCTTTTTGTCCTTGGTCTTCCATCCTTTAATCCTTGACTTTCCTTTTCCATGAGTGATCTTGCATACAACTTAACACATAATAAGTACATAGTCAAAATAAAAAATCTTATGCAAAATACACTTTGTTTGTCATACATCAAAACATGAATGAGGGCTTAGTCTTATAAACTCCCCCTTTTTGATTATGACAAACCTTACCATACTTAACCTTAGTAATTAAAAATTTGAGTGCAGCTGTTCAGTAAGCATGGTTCTTGAGTCATTTTCATCCTCCCCGTGTCTCATTGATATCTTTCAAAAATCAAGTGTTATCATATCATTATCTTGAAAAAGTCATCTTGCATTTATTATAAGTTCACGTATGTCTTTTTAATGCAGTTCATACTTAGGTATCGGAGCAAAATTTACAGCAAATGTAAGACAGAATTAATGGTTGTATGGTTGTTGTATGGTTCATCTTTCTCCCCCTTTGTCATTATCAAAAAGAAACTATGGAGAATATTGAAATCAAACTGAAAAACAGTCTTCCATTCATTGATAATAAATCATTACAGAGCATATGCAATACATCAAAACAACCAAAACACTGAAATCAAAAACAGGAATTACAGAACTCAAAGTGCAAGACAGCATTATACTCAAAACAGCGAAATCTAGGCCTAACCAACTAGACACCTAAGGACACTTAGTCTAAACTGAGACTAGATAAAAGCATCTTGCACATGTCCTTCATAATTTTCAGCATCTTGTGCTGCCTCGCTTGCCATATTGACTATATCATCAAAAATAACATCATCCATCGGGGGTCCTTGCATGGCAATTCCTAAATGTTGGTGTAAAGTGGCCATTTGGCCTTCCACGGCATTGAACTTTCAGTTTTGTCACAAAATCAATGTATTACATCGATGTATTAAATGAATTTTTTGAGTTTTGACAAATTGTACATCTGTGTACAAATTTGTACATCTGTGTATAGCGTAGCAGATGCAAACCAGAAATATTTTCTGATATATACATCTGTGTACACATCCCGTGTACAGATGGCTCAATACTTCCTTTACACAGTACACCTGTGTACTAAGCCTGTGTACAGAATTAGTAAATCCTAAAAACACTAAGTACATCGATGTATGCCATCTATGTACAGAATCTTCAACACTTAACTGATTCAATACATCTATGTATTAGCCCTATGTACAGAAGTGTCAACCAATCAAAATCAACTTAAAATTTAAAATAAACACCCTATATTTCATACAAATTGATTCAAACCATTTAAAAACACATTTTAAGAACAATCAAGCATTATATAACATCAAATATCAAACAATTATGCCCATTGCCATTTATCTAGCTTTATTTTTCACTATGGTTTCATTCTCATCAAACTTGTTCGTAATAAAAATTCATTTGGTTCCAATGGTTGATTCATGATTGATCAAATAACTTTAAACAAAAGGTTGCACAATCACAAATTAATAATGATAATTGTAAAAGATATTCAATCAATATTCTTTCTTTATTGTTACCCGTAATGTGTTTGGAAAAGCCTCTATCATGATACCAATTTGAGTTCTTGGCCTTCAAACACATCTGCAACATAGAATTTATGTGTGTTCTATAGGTACCCAAATCTGGTTGGGTCCTTTGGTGTTAGTAGCAACATATGTTCCTTTTGGAACCCAAATTTGTTTAATGTCAACATGTATGTTCTTTCTAAGTCTACATACAGCAGCTGTACGTATGACCTCTCTTTAAACAATAATAGCATTTAACAAAAGGACTAGTTGAGGAAATAGGTGCAACAAAAAGCTTCTTAAAATATTTTTCATATACCATTGGCTTATATCCAATTCTAGCTTTATCATAAACACCCTTTTACTGTCCTAATATGGCATTAAAGTTATCTCTGCCCATAGTGAACTTAGATAGAACTACATTCAGTTTTTCAACTTCATTTTCAAGTGTAGTGCATTTGGTGCAAGTTGAACTAGATGCAAGTAATTATGAATTTTTAGCTTCTAGTTCTTTAAGCTTTATTTGTAAAGATGCATAGTCACTACATTGTTTTGCAATGATCTTCCTAGAAGATATAAGTTGTTTACCAATTTTAACATATTCTTCATGCAATTCATCAAAAGTGTCTTGTAACTCATAATGGGTAGGAGAAGAATCATTTACCTCGGTTTTACTATCACTTTGTTGACTTGCCATGAGACATAGGTTGGCTTCTTCATTTTCAGATTCCCTACTAGTGGAATCCATATCATTTTCTTCCCAAGCTATGTATGCTCTTCTAGGCTTTCTTCCTTTCTTCTCTTTGTTGTCATTCTTCTCATACTTTTCTTTCTTTTGTAGCTTTGGACATTCATTTTTGTAGTGTCCAAGCTTTCCACATTCAAAGCATTTGATTGTAGAGGAAGAGCTTTCACCTTTATTTGTGTTCTTTTTGGTAGGAAAACTGAATTGCTTCTTGTTTCTATTCTTTTTGATGAATCTTCTAAATTTCCTCACAAGCAATCCCATGTCTTCTTCTTCGGATTCTTTACTTTCATCAAGGTGTTCATCTTCATCACTTTTTATCGATTCTTTGGAAATATGAGCCTTGAGTGAGAGTCCTTTCTTCTTTTTCTCCTTATCTTCATGACTTTTCAATCTATTGAGTTCCAATTCGTGTTTTTTCAACTTGCCAGATAAAGTAGCAATCTGCATGGTGTCTAGATCCTATGCTTTAGCATCTCATTATCTTTTTAATCTTTTTCTCATCTGTGATTGTATGTCCGAGTCCTTCTAGTTGGTTCACAATGTGTGTAAACTTCTTTTGCAGCTCATCTATCTCTTCACCATTCTTCATGTGAAAGAGTTCATATTCATGAACCAGTGCATTCATTCTTGCTCTTTTCACATCGTTGGTTCCTTCACGAGTGAGTTGAAGAGTATCCCACATTTGCTTTGCCGTTTTGCAATTGGAGACCCTGAAAAACTCATCATAATTCAAAGCAGCTGTTATAATATTTTTTGCCTTAGCATTATAACCAACTCTTCTTTTATCATCATCATTCCAATCATCTTTTGGCTTAGCAACTTTACTTCCCTCTCATCAAGTGTAAATGGAACATAGGGACCATTTTTAATAGCATCTAATACATCTAAACCAGCAGCCTCAAGAAAGATAAGCATCTCTCTTTCCAATACATGTATTGGGAGCCATTAAAGGCAGGGGGTCTAGTGAGTGAAGCCCCATCACCCAAGATATCATTTGTAGCCATATCTTGAAGCTATTAAGCATTGTGACAAGAGTTTTAGCCCTGATGCCACTTGTTGGTAATGGCTACAATCTCAAAAGGGGGGGTGAATTGAGATATTGAAAACTTTTCCAACAATTTAAAGCAAAACAGAGTTTTCTTAGAGAAAATTGGTTTTCACTCAATTTTAATTCCCAAGAATCAGGTTATGTAACAAGTAATGATGTTAAGAAGTATTATAAGAAGTAACAACAAGTTTAACACAGATTGTAGATCAAAGATTCAAGTTAACAAGCATTCTTGAACTCATTCACAACACACAAGTGCATATAACAAGTATATGGAGTTCAGAGATGAGAAGAACACACAAACCGATTTATCCTGGTTCAGCTACCTTCTCTGGTAAGCCTACATCCAGTCCCACACCTCTGTGGTTTTCTCCACTATAACCAGAAATTACAATATCCAATTACAGCATTCACAAGGATAACCTCCTTGCTCAAGAACACACCAAAAAGCACACTTACATTTCTATACCCAAGGATCCATTCTATCCTGGTTCAATCCTAAGAGATACCCTCTCTTAATCACACTAATTGGCAGAAAGAATTGAGTAGAAGAAAGACTCTAAAAGTCTGATTATACAAATTGAAGTTCTAAGAAATATCACACTTTTCTCTAAGATGAAGCACTTTTGGAAGCTTTTGAATCTTTCGTATTGTCACTTTCAGAATGTGTAAGATGTTGAAAAGTGTTGATATGAAGTCCTTTTATAGGTCTTTGAAGATTTTGATCCGTGGGTCTTATCACAAAACTTATTACAAATGATTACAAATCAGTTTGAAAAGTTGTAACAGAATAGTCTGTGTACTACATCTGTTTATTTGAATTTTTCAGATATTTTCAAAGCTTGTACACATATTAGATATTTTGTACATCTGTGTATTAAACAAAGTTTTCACCTTTTTAAAACGTATACACAGATTAGCTTCTTTTGTACACATGTGTATTTCTTGCGTTGTGCTTTAATACACATGTGTATACCTTGCGTACACAAATGTATAATAGAACATCAACCCAGAATGTTCAATACACAGGTGTATCATTTTTGTACATCTGTGTATTGTCATATTTTTCAAAACAATACACTGATACACATGGGTACAATGCATGTGTACGAATTTAAGTTCCAGACCCGAGAGCTCACTTTTGTGTACACAGGTGTACAACACATGTGTACAACCTTTCAACTTTGAACCCGAGAGCATGTATTCGTGTACACAGGTGTACAACGCATGTGTACAGGCAAATTTTCTTTTGTTTTTAAAACCCAACTTTTCATACACATGTGTATGATGCCCGTTTACAGAAAGGTTCTTTCTATAATTTTGAAATTTAGCTTTACATTCACATGTGTACAACAAACTTTATTTCTTTATCAATTAATCAATTTTTGAAAAACCTTTCTTTTGAAAAACTATTTTGTTTATCCTTTGTAAAAATTAGTTTCTTCTTAAATTTAAGTGCTTCACCTAAGAAATCAAATGTGCTATTTTTACAATAGCATCTAAAGTATAAGATATTCATTGCTTGATGCTTTAGTCCTTGTCCATTACTTTGTGTCCTTGGTCTTCCATCCTTTAATCCATGGTTTTCCTTTTCCATGAGTGATCTTGCATACAACATAACACACAATAAGTACATAGTCAAAATAAAAAATCTTATGCAAAATCCACTTTGTTTGTCATACATCAAAACATAAATGAGGGCTTAGTCTTACAACTTTAGGACGAACACCGGTCTCTTGGGGCTTCGGCTTCGCTACGGAAGGCATCACCCAACACCACGTCCATCCACAACCAAGGTTGGGGAGCCGCACACCCACAGTCTCACCACACCATCGAGTACCCCACGAAATTGATAAATATCGAAAGCCAACATTTTTAAAAACCAAAAACATCGCGAGGATGATTTCTAATGTGCCTTCAGCCAATCTGGAGTTGGACACCCCTTCCAAGGCCACTTCAGGATGAACACCCATCTCTTGGTGCTTCGGCTTCGCCCCGAAAGGCATCACCTAACACCACGTCTATCAACAACCAAGGTCGAGGAGCCACACACCCACAACCTTACCACACCATCGAGTACCCCACAAAATTGATAAACATCGAAAGCCAACATTTTTAAAAACCAAAAACATCGCGAGGATCCCTTGCGATGCGCCTTCAGCCGATCTGGTGTTGGGCACCCCTAACAAGGCCACTCCAGAACGATCACCTGTCTCTTGGTGCTTCGACTCCACCCCGAAAGGCATCACCTAACACTGCGTGCATCCATAACCAGGGTCGAGGAGCCGGGCACCCACAACCTCGCCATACCATCGAGAACCCCACGAAATTGATAAATATCGAAAGACCACATTTTTAAAAACAAAAAAACATCGCGAGGATCCTTTCCGATGCACCTCAGCCTATCTGGTGATGTGCACCCCTAACAAGGCCACTTCAGGATGATCACCCGTCTCTTGGTGCTTCGGCTCCGCCCCAGATGGCATCACCTAACACCACGTACATCCACAACCAAGGTCGAGGAGCCGCGCACCAACAACCTCACCACACCATCGAGTGCCCTACAAAATTGATAAATATCGAAAGCCAACATTTTTAAAAACCAAAAACATCGCGAGGATCCCTTGCGATGCGCCTTTAGCAGATCTGGTGTTAGGCACCCCTAACAAGGCCACTCCAGGATGATCACCCATCTCTTGGTGCTTCGGCTCTGCCCTGAAAGGCATCACCTAACACCACGTCCATCCACAACCAAGGTCGAGGAGCCGGGCACCCACAACCTCGCCACACCATCGAGAACCCCATGAAATTGATAAATATCGAAAGCCAACATTTTTAAAAACAAAAAAACATCGCGAGGATCCTTTCCGATGAGCCTCAGCCGATCAGGTGTTGGGCACCCCCAACAAGGCCACTTCAGGTCGATCAGCCATCTCTTGGTGCTTCGGCTCCACCCCGAAAGGCATCACCTAACACCACGTCCATCCACAACCAAGGTCGAGGAGCCGCGCACCCACAACCTCGCCACACCATCGAGTACCCCACGAAATTGATAAATATCGAAAGCCAACATTTTTAAAAACCAACAACATCGCGAGGATCCTCTCCGATGCGCCTTCAGTCGATCTGGTGTTTGAGCTCCCCCTCACAAGGAAACTTCAGGACGATCACCCGTCTCTTGGTGCTTCGGCTCCACCCCGGAAGGCATCAACTAACACCACGTCCATCCACAACCAAGGTCGAGGAGCCGCACACCCACAACCTCGGCACGCCATCGAGTACCCCACGAAATTGTTAAAAATCGAAAGCCAACATTTTTAAAAACCAACAATAGCACGAGGGTCCTTTCCGATGCGCCTTCAGCCGATCTGGTGTTTGAGCACCCCTTACAAGGCCACTTCACGATGATCACCGGTCCCTTGGTACTTCGGCTCCGCCCCGGAAGGCATCACCTAACACCACGTCCATCCACAACCAAGGTCGAGGAGTCACGCACCCACAGCCTCGCCACACCATCGTGTACCCCACGGAATTGATAAATATCGAAAGCCAACATTTTTGAAAACCAACAATAGCGCGAGGTTCCTTTCCGATGCGCCTTCAGCCGATCTAGTGTTTGAGCATCCCTTACAAGGTAACTTCAGGATGATCACCCGTCCCTTGGTGCTTCGGCTCCGCCTCGGAAGGCATCACCTAAAACCACGTCCATCCACAACCAAGGTCGAGGAACCGCGTACCCACAGCCTCGCCACACCATCGAGTACCCCACAAAAATTGATAAATATTGAAAGCCAACATTTTTAAAAACCAACAACATCGCATGGTTCCTTTCCGATGCACCTTCAGCCGATCTGGTGTTTGAGCACCCCTTACAAGGCCACTTCAAGACGATCACCTATCTCTTGGTGCTTCGGCTCCGCCTCGGAAGGCATCATCACTTAACACCACATCCATCCACAATCAAGGTCGAGGAGAGGCGCACCCACAGCCTCACCACACCATTGAGTACCCCACAAAATTGATAAAATCGAAAGCCAACATTTTTAAAAATGAAATTGACAAAATTTCGAAAGCCAACATTTTTAAAACAGGTACCAGCCACATTATGAGGATCCTTTATGGCACGCCTTCAACCGATTTGGTGTTGAGGACCCCGACCTTGGTGACATCCGGACGATCACGCGTCCCTTCATGTTGCGGATCTGCCCCGAAGGGCATAACTTAACACAACGTCCATCCACAACCAAGGTTGAGGAGCCACACACATGAATCCTCAACACACCATGGAAAATCCCCACAAAAACGGTCCAATATGATGCCCACATTTTTCCCCGCGCCCGCCTCCCTGTCCCACCCTGGCCTCACCTCTCGGGCCTGCCCCAGGCCCTCCCACGTAGTCGATCGTTCTAAAGATAACCTGATCGAGTGACCTACCATGCCGTGGGCAAGGTCGATGTGCAATGTTGGGGATCATTGCACGGACGTTGGGGTGGGGGGGGGGGGGGGTGGACAATGGTGCACCAGGCTTGGCACTAGGTCAGGGTCAGGCTGGCACCTCTCCCCCCTATAATAGCATAATATGCAAAGACCCATTTTCCAGCACAAGACATCCTTTTTGCTGGGGAGACATACTCTTTTTTTGCCAAGCTAGAGGTCGAATTTTTGGCCTGATGTTTTGCAAGAATGCTTATAAAAATGGGATCTAGGGGACGAAAAATTTACAGAATTTTTCACCTTACTATTTTCTTTTTATAATTTTTCAAAGTGGAAAACCGAAACAATTCCCAAAAAATGGAAAATGGGACTAGTCATCGAATTTTGAGCTTATTTTTTGCAGGCACACTACTTATAATATTCCAAGGTTCTCACAAAGTTTCGTGGCATTTCATGAAGGTTGTGACTTTTTTTTTCAACCGAAATCAAGGATATGCGACAGTTCGACGACAACGAACTTAGGTTACAAATTGAAATTTGACCTGAATTTTTGCAGGCACTCTTGCTATATTATTTCCGGCTTTACATCCAAATCTCGTTGCATTTCATTGAGGGGTTGGAGTTTTGGGAGCTTTTAGCCGAAATGTGATATACTAGCATACTTAAACATGTGGTGGACACTGGTTTACAGGTTTGCTTTTCCACCATGCATTCTAAAAAGTCTAGGGGGGTCAGGGGAATGCTCTCAAGCTTGTATCACAACATTTGCCGATCGGTTCTCGGTGAATCTGCGACGTGTGCCGACCACTGTGGTCATGCACGAGTCACGGGTGATGCAATGTAACACTTTCAACCTCGGTACACGTGTCACTAGCCACCCAAAATTAGCCTCCATCTTCCGGCACCAACACCTTCAACCGGTCAGTGGCATGTGCACCATACCCTTGCAACCTCGGTTCCTGTCCGTACCAACCGAGCGAAGTCAGGAATCTGGTGCTCCACACCGAGCCAAATCAGGAATCTGGTGCACCAGACGGAGCCAAGTCAGGAATCTGGTGCACCACACCGAGCCAAATCATGAATCTGGTGCACCACACCGAGCCAAGTCAGGAATCTGGTGCACCAGGCCGAGCCAAGTCAGGAATCTGGTGCACCACATCGAGCCAAGTCATGAATCTGGGGCACCACAATAAGCCAAGTCAGGAATCTGTTGCACTAGACCCATCCAAGTCAGGAATCTGGTGCACCGCACCAAGCCACGTCAGGAATCTGGTGCACCGCACCGAGCCAAACCAGGAATCTGGTGCCCCAGAACGAGCCAAGTCAGGAATCTGGTGCACCACGCCGAGCCAACTCAGGAATCTGGTGCGAGCCAAGATAGGAATCTGGTGCACCACACCGAGCCAACTCAGGAATCTGGTGCACCAGACCGAGCCAAGTCAGGAATCTGGTGCACCACACCGAGCCAAGTCATGAATCTGGGGCACCACACCGAGCCAAGTCAGGAATCTGTTGCACCAGGCCGAGCCAAGTCAGGAATATGGTGCACCACACCGAGCAAAGTCAAGAATCAGGTGCACCAGACCGAGCCAAGTCAGGAATCTGGCGCACCAGACCGAGCCAAGTCATGAATATGGTGCACCACAATGGATCAAGTCATGAATCTAGTGCACCAGACGGAGCCAAACCATGAATCGTATGGTGCTCAGACCGCAAGTCATGAATCGTGCACCACACGAGCCAAATCGTGAACTGGGCACCGAGAGCCAAGTTTGGAACGGTGCACCACACCGAGCAAATCATGAGTGCACCATCCGGATCAAGTCATGAATCGTGCACCAAAGCCAAACCATGAATCGTGCACGGAGGTGAGCCAAGTCGAATCGTGCACCACACGAGCAAACCATGAATGGTGCACCATACCAGCCAAGTCGGAATCGGGGCACCACACCGAGCCAAACCATGGTGCACCACACCGAGCCAAACAATGAATCAGGTGCACCACACCGAGCCAAGTCATGAATTCGGTGCACCACACCGAGTCAAACCATGAACGGTGCACGCACGAGCCAAGTCATGAATCGTGCACCACACCAGCCAAGTCATGAACTGGAGCACCACATCGAGCCAAGTCGAACGTGCACCACACGAGCCAAGTCGAATCGTGCACCACACGAGCCAAGTCATGTCGTGCACCACACCGAGCCAAACCAGAATCGTGCACCACACCGAGCCAAGTCTGAATCGGTGCACAGACCGAACCAAGTCATGAATCTGGTGCACCACACCGAGCCAATCTGAACGTGCACCACACCGAGTCAAATCATGAATCGTGCACCACACGATCAAGTCAAGAATCGTGCACCACACGAGCCAAACCATGAATCGTGCACCGACGGTGCACCAGACCGAGCCAAGTCATGAATCGGTGCACCACACGAGCCAAATCAGAATCTAGTGCACTAGACCGAGCAAGTCAGGAATCTGTGCACCACACGAGAAATCATGAACTGGTGCACCACACCGATCAAGTCATGAACGGTGCACCACACGAGCCAAACCATGAATCGTGCACCGCACCACTCAGAAGTCGGAATCGGTGCACCACACCGAGCCAGATCATGAATCGGTGCACCAAACCGAGCCAAGTCGGAATCGGGGTGCACCACACAAGCCAAACCATGAATCTGTGCACCACACGAGCCAAGTCATGGTGCACCACACCGAGTCAAACCATGAATCAGGTGCACCAGATCAGTCCAAGTCATGAATTCGGTGCCCCACACCTAGCCAAGTCATTAATCGGTGCACCACACCGAGCCAAGTCAGCATACTGGTGCACCACGCCGAGCCAAGTCAGAATCGTGCACCAAGTCAAACCATGAATCTGGTGCACCACACCGAGCCAAGTCATGAATCAGGTGCACCAGACCGAGCCAAGTCAGGAATCTGGTGCACCACACCGAGCCAAGTCAGGAATCAGGTGCACCAGACCGAGTCAAGTCAGGAATCTTTGCACCACACCGAGCCAAGTCAGGAATCTGGTGCACCACACCGAGCCAAATCAGGAATCTGGTGCACCACACCGAGCCAAGTCATGAATCTGGTGCACCACACCGGATCAAGTCAAGAATCTGGTGCACCAGACGGAGCCAAACCATGAATCAGGTGCACGTGACGGGTGCTCTAGACCGTGCCAAGTCATGAATCTGGTGCACCACACCGAGCCAAATCATGAATCTGGTGCACCACACTGGATCAAGTCATGAATCTGGTGCACCAGACAGAGCCAAACCATGAATAAGGTGCACCAGACCGGTGCTCTAGACCGCGCCAAGTCATGAATCTGGTGCACCACACTGAGCCAAATCAGGAATCTAGTGCACTAGACCGAGCCAAGTCTGGAATCTGGTGCACCACACCGAGCCAAATCATGAATCTGGTGCACCACACCGGATCAAGTCATGAATCCGGTGCACCATACGGAGCCAAACCATGAATCAGGTGCACCAGACCGGTACACCAGTTCGTTTCAACAAACCGAGCCAAGTCAGGAATCTGGTGCACCACACCGAGCCAAATCATGAATCTGGTGCACCACACCGAGCCAAGTCAGGAATCAGGGGCACCAGACCGAGCCAAACCCTGAATCTGGTGCACCACACCAAGCCAAACCATGAATCTGGTGCACCACATCGAGCCAAGTCAGGAATCTGGTGCACCACACCGAGTCAAACCATGAATCTGGTGCACCAGACCGGGCCAAGTCATGAATCTGGTGCACCAGACCGAGCCAAGTCAGGAATCTGGTGCACCACACCGAGCCAAGTCAGGAATCTGGTGCACCACGCCGAGCCAATCCAGGAATCTGGTGCACCATACTAGGCCATGTCAGGAATCTGGTGCACCACACCGATCCAAACCATGAATCAGGTTGATTGGGACTCGAATCTGCAAGTGTACGGCTTCGTCGTCAAGTAATAAAAAGATCGAATCCATAGGGACGATGATCTTAAATAACCATCAATTATTAAATCAATTAAACTGGACTAGAAAAATATTTGGAAAAGATTTGGTTTTTAAAAGGTTAAATAATAAATCAAATATATAAAACACAATCAAACAAAATAGGAAAGCAAATCAAATAGGGGTTTTTGAAATTCAAAAGAGATTTCCAGGAATTGTGTTACCAACAAGACTGCTCATGTTACTAAATTGACTACCCCTCTTGTTAATCATCAAAATTTTCTTTGAAGGTGAATTTATCCTAAATAAGTTAATGTGCCCTCTCGGGATACAAGAACCGTGCCTGATTAAACCAACCCCTACTCTCGTGCTAATTGAATTTAAATCGAACCCTTTAAGCTTTGTGACAATTCAGTGAACCCTCGAAGGACCACTTCTAACTCTCGTGATTTAAGTCCTAAGTCCAATCCCTATAGATCCAATACCTATGTTCACCGCTAGGACCCTCCTTAGAATATCTATGACATACAAATAAGTGCGCATCAGATTCACAAGTAATTCATGCAATAGGAATCAAATCGAAAGCAAATTGAAATTAACAAGAAGTAAAACACCAATTCATAACATAAAACAAATCTTGGGCATAACCCCAATTCCTAGAAATAAAAACAACTACTCAAGCATTGCCATGTTCATAGCAAGCTTGATTAACAAAAGCATAAAAGAAAACCTAAGAGAAGAGAAGAAATTGAGAAGAAGAGAAATCCTAATTTTTGCCTAAAGCAGCTGCCCAAGGGATCCCTATTTTCGACCCTAATTGGCCTATTTATAGAGTAGGTTAACTTGAGTCCCAAGCAATTACAAAATCAGATCAAATCAGGTTTTAAAATTCCAGATATTGCGCTTCACGACCGTGACAGATTCTGTCTTGGAAAAATTGGCATTGAAGGCCTGTCACGGTCGTGATGCCTATCATGGCTAGGCCGTGATGGGCTCTGTTTGGCTCATTTTTCTTGCTATTTAAGCTCCATCTTCATGTAAGCTCCAATATAAATGATCCTGAGCATTTTAATCCTCAATTCCTGCACATAAACACCACAAAACCGCCTTACCCGTTCTAAGGTAAAAACTAACAAAAATCAAATTAAAAATGCCAAAACTACATGAAAATGCATGCAATATGATAAAGAAACATGAGGTGTAATCACACTCAACACAGGTGCACCAGACTGGTGCACCACACCGAGCCAAGTCAGGAATCTGGTGCACCACACCGAGCCAAACCATGAATCTGGTGCACCACACTGGATCAAGTCATGAATCTGGTGCACCAGACGGAGCCAAACCATGAATAAGTTACACCAGACCTGGCCAAGTCATGAATCTGGTGCTCCAGACCGTGCCAAGTTATGAATCTGGTGCACCACACCGAGCCAAATCAGGAATCTGGTGCACCAGACCGAGCCAGGTCAGGAATCTGGTGCACCACATCGAGCCAAACCATGAATCTGGTGCACCTCACCGGATCAAGTCATGAATCTGGTGCACCAGACGGAGCCAAACCATGAATCAGGTGCACCAGACCGAGCCAAACCCGGAATCTGGTGCACCAGACCGAGCCAAGTCAGGAATCTGGTGCACCAGACCGAGCCAAGTCAGGAATCTGTGTACCACACCTAGCAAAGTCAGGAATCCGGTGCACCACACCGAGTCAAATCATAAATCTGGGGCACCAGAACCTGGCTACCTAGGTTCCTGTCCGCACCGATCGAGCCAGATCAGGCACCTGGTGTGCCGGGGTCCCATGCCAGGTGCACCATTCCCTCATTCCCTTGGTTCCTTTCCCGACCGACCGAGCCAGATCCGGCACCTGGTGCACCCGGGGACCCGTGCTCGGTGCACCATTCCCTCATTCCCTTGGTTCCTTTCCAGACCGACCGAGCCAGATCCGGCACCTGGTGCACCCGGGGACCCGTGCCCGGTGCACCATTCCCTCGTTCTCTTGGTTCCTTTCCGCACCGACTGAGGCAGATCCGGCACCTGGTGCACCCGGGGACCCGTACCCGGTGCACCATTCCCTCGTTCCCTTGGTTCCTTTCCTCACAGATCGAGCCAAATGCTGCAACTGGTGCATCCGGGGACCCGTGCCCGGTGCACCATTCCCTCGTTCACTTCGTTCCTTTCCGCACCGACCGAGCCAGATCTGGCACCTGGTGCACCCGAGGACCCTTACCTAGTGAACCATTCCCTCGTTCCCTTGGTTCCTTTCCGTAACGACCGAGCCAGATCGGGCATCACGTGCACCGATCGAGACCGATCGAAGCGGGGTTGGAGTTAGCTGTCACCGAGATAACAACTACAACAACTACTACTACTATATATATTATATAATATATAATATATAATATAATATATATATATATATATATATATATATATATATATATATATATATATATATATATATATATATAATGTGCACCTCCCCCCTATAATAGCATAATATGCATATACCCATTTTCCAACACAAGACATCCTTTTTGCTGGGGAGATATACTCTTTTTTTCCAAGCTAGAGGTCGAATGTTGGCCTCATTTTTTGCAGGGATGCTTATAAAAATGGGAGCTCAGGGTCGAAAAATTTACGGAATTTTTCACCTTACATTTTTTTATTTATCAATTTTCAAAGTGGAAAACCGAAACAATTCCCAAAAAATGGAAAATGGGTCTAGCCATCGAATTTTGAGCTGATTTTT
>JAUPTC010000455.1:30000-37500 GCA_030762895.1 Sophora flavescens
CCTCCTAATAAGCGCTTCTTTAACGTCACTAGCTTGACTAGCTTCTTTCAATTAACCGGGGTCAGCTGGTCGTAGAAGTGCAAGAACACTTCTCCTCTGTGGAACTCCTTCAAAGAGCTGTTTTTGCTTATGAGGCCAATAATTGCGCTTCCGCTTTGTCCTTTTCGCTCTGGGCCTCGTGGCCTTTTTCTTACTCCTTCCCGGCGGAGGTTCTGTTTTCACATGAGCAGATCCAACTTCATCACCAACTGATACATCATTTGTCTTGCAGAGCTTCAGATTTGTTTTCATGTTGAGCTTTTCCTTCTTCTCAAGAGTAGAGGGGTGGTGTTGATGTGCAACGACTTCTTTAGCTACTGTATCCACAATGTCCATGCGGAAACAATCCTCTTCATCACTCGGGCGATGCATAGCTTCAAACACATTGAAAGTGACTTCTTCGTCTTGCACTCTGAATTGCAGCTGGCCTTTTTATACGTCTATCAAAGCGCGACCAGTCGCTAGAAAAGGTCTCCCCAGTATGAGCGGAACTTCTGCATCCTCCTCCATGTCTAAAATCACAAAGTCCGCTGGGAAGATAAACTTATCCACCTTTACCAGAACATCTTCCCGAATACCATAAGGATGCTTGATTGATCTGTCAGCTAGTTGCAATGCCATCCTGGTTGGTTTCACCTCTCCTCCTCCAAGCTTGTTCAAAATTGAAAGCAGCATCAAATTGATACTCGCTCCCAAGTCACATAAGGCCTTCCTGATAGCAACACTCCCAATAGTGCAAGGTATTGTAAAACTACCAGGATCTTTCAGCTCCGGAGGTAGCTTCCTTTGAAGTATCGCACTGCACTCTTCAGTTAAGGCAACAGTTTCGCCTTCTTTAAACTTTCTTTTCTTCGTGAGCAGTTCCTTCATGAATTTTGCATAATTGGGAATCTGCTCCAGTGCTTCAGCAAAGGGTATGTTGATCTGTAGCTTCTTGAAAATGTCAAGGAACTTGGCAAACTGCTCTTCCTTCTCTCTTTTTTTGCTCAAGTAAGGATAGGGCAACTTCACATAAGAGGGGATCACTTGAGGCTTGTCTCCATCTTTTAAAATTTGACTTTTAGTCCTCCTCAAAATTTAATTCTCATCTACTAGCTTCTCCCTCTTGTCTTTTTCATTGTCTTTTTCCTCTTCCTCAACTACAACCTCCTTGCCTTCTTCCTCTTTTTCCTCGGCACTCACTTCTGTTTTTTCATCAACTCTCTGATTCTTTACCAAAGGCTCACCGCCCACATTCTCAAGACTTTTAGCACTCCTCAAAATAGCATTGCAATTCTCCTTAGGATTAGTTTGAGTGTTACCTGAAAAACCGCTGCTAGATTGCTCCGCTAGGTGCTTTGCAATTTGGCCAACTTGAACCTCCAAATTTTTTATAGAAGCATCGGTATTTTTCTGGTTTAACATGGTCAATTGCATGAACTGATTGAGAGTGTTTTCCAAGTTAGAAATCCGGTCTTGAGGCGGTTGTGTAGGAAAAGGCTTGCTTGTTTGTCCGGCATCTTGCTTCCAACCAAAATTTGGTTGATTCCTCCACCCTTGGTTGTAGTCGTTAGGGAATTGGTTGTTGCCTTGCCGCCCATAGTTCCCCATATAATTAGCTTCCTCATGGGAACTAGGCGGTGCCTCACATCTTCCATTATCATGATCACCTCCACAAAAATCACATCGCATTACCTGTTGGGGTGGCATGGTTGTCCCTTGAACAGTTTGGAGTTGTTGTGGGAGTTGAGCTAGTTGCTTGGTAAGAGACTCCAGTTGTTGTGTCATGAGCTTGTTCCGAGCCAACAGTGCAGTTTGTGAATCTAACTCCAACACTCCCCTTCTTGATGTAGGACCCCGATCATGATGCATCAAATAATCATTAGATTCCATAGCCTCTATCAAAACCAGTTCTTCCTCTACTGTCTCTGTATTCATGGACCCTCCAGCTGAGGCATCCAACATATACCTGGTTGACGGCCTCAGTCCATTGCAGAATGTTTGCATCTGAGTAAGATCATCAAAACCATGATTTGGACATCTTCGGAGCAATTCCTTGAACCTTTCCTAGGCGTCATGAAGAGTCTCACCTTCTTGTTGAGCAAAGCTTATGATGTCACCCCTTGCCTTTACAAATCTTGAGGTGGGGAAGAACCTTGCCATAAATTTTTCCTCTAAGTTGTCCCATGTAGTGAAGCTCCCCCTTGGTTGTGATTGGAGCGAAGACTTGGCTCTATCTCTTAGAGAGAAAGGAAACAACCTCAGGCGAATTGCATCATCGGAGGCACCATTTATCTTCACCGTATCGCACAACTCTAGGAAATTGGAAACATGACTGTTAGGGTCTTCCTTGTCCAACCCAGCAAACTGATTTTGTGAAACCATATTGATGAGATTTGGCTTGATTTCAAAGTTGTTGCAGTTCACTGGAGGCCTCACTATACTAGTGACATGCCGGTTGACATTTGTATTGGCAAAGTCACCAAGTGTCCTCCGTGGTGGTGGAGCACCTTCACCATTGTCTGCCATTCTGAGTTCTTCTTGACAAACTTGAGAGATAGAAGTCTCTTGTTCTTCTCCTTGTTGCTCTAACAAATTCTGCTGTCTTGCTTGCCTCCTATTCTTCCTAGCCGTTCTTTCAATTTCTGGATCGTATAGGAGTTGGTCAGCTGGAATAGTACCTCGCATACACAAACAGTCTAGCAAACAAGAGTGTTAGCAATAAAGGTTAGCACACAACAGCAAACACACCGGAAAAATGACAGCAAAAACAAAACGGAAAAAAAATGACAGCAAACAGTTTATAACAGAAATTTTTATTTTTATTTTATTTTTATTTTTTCTTAAATTAGTAACCGAAATAGATATGCTAATATTGAAACACAGTCCCCGGCAACGACGCCAAAAACTTGTTGACGAATCTGGGCAAGTATACCCAGTCGTGCAAGTAATACGGTGGTGAGACCGTTTTATCGTTCCCACGAGGACTGCGACAAGTACTAGCACGTACCAATTCAACTACTATCTAAGCGATTCTTGGATTGAAGAGAGTTCTAAACTAACTATCAAGCCCACAGAAGTAAAAATAAACAGAATAAGAAAAACAAACTCTTTTTCTAATTTTCTCAAACACTTGGAAGGCAATAAAAGAATGTTTTCAAATATGATAAAAGATGTTGGGATTAGGTTCACTAAACTTCATCCCCATGCAATGAAATGACTAATAAACAGTTTCTACTTCAATTATGACAATCAATCCACTAAATTACTTAAGCCTCGATTCCTCGGATGACAAGAGCCTAAATCCACTAATAGACCCTAATTCCTTACGTGGCCTAGATTAATGAATTTCCATTATGATTAGGGATCACACGATTGCTAATAAACCTAGTTCCATTCCTAGATACAAGGTTTACTAGGTGATTAATTTCAGTTCCGGTTCTAATACGAATTTTCCAATTGCATATCAAAACACTAATCAAGTCATGGGGGTGCTAGCCACAACAAGCATTAACCACAGAAAATCAATCACTCAATAAAGAAGTAAAAACCATATTACAAGATCAAGTCATATACATGAGAATTCGGAAATAGCTACCCTAACCCCAACATTGGGTGTTTAGCTACACATCATCAAAGTAAAAGGGAAAAGAAAAGATACTAAGATGAAGGAAGGGAAGCACTCCATGAAAGGATGCACCCAGCCACCACAGCAGCAGAAATGGCATTTCCTAGGGTTTCTTGGCCGCCTTCTTTCCTCCCAATCCAATCTCCCTCTGATTCTGCCCTAAAACAGCTTATAACAGGGGTTCTGGGTTTCGTGCACTCGCGGGGTGAGACGAAACTCACGAGGCGAATATTAAAATTCTGGTCTTCAGCGATTGGATCTCTCGCGAGGCGAGAGTGGATCGCGGGGCGAGACACTAAGGGACTTCTCAAATACACCCGTGATGAGTATCAGGGCCTGGGCGTGATGGCTTCTGGTCCTCAGGCTCGCGGGGCGAGACATGGTTCGCGAGGCGAGACAGAAATGGTTGCATTTTCTGGCACAGTCAGCCTTCAGGATCGCGAGGCGAGGTGTGATTCGCGAGGCGAGACAGAAAGGATGACATTCTGCTGTTCCTGGCTGTCTTCAGTCTCGCGGGGCAAGTAACCTCTCGCGGGGCGAGCATTCCCAGAATTGCATTCTCTACTGTTTCTTCATTCCCTTGACTCTAAGTTAACCAGATTTTTCATTGATTCCTGCAAAACAACACCAAGAAACCGCTTCACCCGTTCCAAGGGAAAAACTAACAAAAATCAAATAAAGAATGCTTAATCTATATGAAAAATGCATGCAAAAGTGTATAGGAAACATGATGTAAAATCACACTATCACATTTCCCCTCTTCGGCCTTCAAAGTTCTCATTTGAATATTTGCTACTACCACCAAGATCTGCACCGGCGACCGCTCCGCCCAGGCTCACGCCCCGGGTTTTGTGGCGACCGTCGCGCCCTCCTACTCATCGGGGCCTGGACCTTGTCCTAACGACTGGGTATAGGTCGCGCGCTTCAGCGCCATCCATTTTCGGGGCTAGTTGATTCGGCAGGTGAGTTGTTACACACTCCTTAGCGGATTTCGACTTCCATAACCACCGTCCTGCTGTCTTAATCGACCAACACCCTTTGTGGGGTCTAGGTTAGCGTGTAGTTGGGTACCGTAACCCGGCTTCTGGTTCATCCCACATCGCCAGTTCTGCTTACAAAAAATGGCCCACTTGGAGCTCTCGATTCCGTGGCACGGCTCAACGGAGCAGTTGCACCGTCCTACCTATTTAAAGTTTGAGAATAGGTCGAGGGCGTTACGCCCCCGATGCCTCTAGTCATTGGCTTTACCTGATAGAACTCGCCCGCGGGCTCCAGCTATCCTGAGGGAAACTTCGGAGGGAACCAGCTACTAGACGGTTCGATTAGTCTTCCGCCCCTATACCCAAGTCAGACGAACGATTTGTACGTCAGCATCCCACCAGAGTTTCCTCTGGCTTCGCCCCCCTCAGGCATAGTTCACCATCTTTCGGGTCCCAACAGGTATGCTCTCACTTGAACCCTTCACAGAAGATCAGGGTCGGTCGGCAGTGCAACCCACAAGGGGATCCCGCCAATCAGCTTCCTTGCACCTTACGGGTTTACTCGCCTGCTGGCTCGCACACACGTCAGACTCCTTGTTCCGTGTTTCAAGACGGACCGAATGGGGAGCCCACAGGCCGACACCGGGAGCCCGCTGCCATCCACAATTGCGATGATGACGTCTCCACGAGCATGCCAACAGCACGGACTTGGGCCACCATCACAATTCGCGTCGGTTAATACCCCGAGTCGATTGGCAAACCGGCTCTCGCTGTTCCACATTAGACCGAGGCACACCGTCGGCCCCCATCCGCTTCCCTCCCAATAATTTCAACCACTCTTTGACTCTCTTTTAAAAGTCATTTTCATATTTCCCTCGCGGTACTTGTTCGTTATCGGCCTCTCGCCGGAATTAAGCCTTGGACGGAATTTACCGCCCGATTGGGGCTATATTCCTAAACAACCCGACTCGCCGACAGCGGCTCGTGGTACGATAGGGTCCGGACACGACGGGGATTTCACCTTCTCCTGCGTCCCCTTCCAGGGGACTTGGGCTCGGTCCGCCACCGAGGATGCTGAGGGCGACCGATTCTCATGGTGGGCTCTTCCCGGTTCGCTCGCCGTTACTAATGGAATCCTTGTTAGTTTCTTTTCCTCCGCTTAATGATATGCTTAAACTCAGTGGGTAGCCCCGCCTGACCTGAGGTCCCATCGTGGGCAGCCAACGGCCGCTCACGGGTGCAAGCCACATTCCAAGGCATCCTTTACGGTGCGCCTTCAACCGGTTTGGTGTTGGGGACCCCCACCTTGGTCATATCCGGAAGATCACGCGTCCCTTCGTATTGCGGATCCTCCCCGAAGGGCATAACCTAACACAACGTCCATCCACAACCAAGGTCGAGGAGCCACACCCATGAATCCTCAACACACCATGGAAATTCCCCACAAAAACGGTCGAATCCGATGCCTACATTTTTCCCCACACCCATGGTGCACCAGGCGTGGCCCCAGGTCACGGTCAGGCTGGCACCTCTAACCCCCCCTCCCTCCCCCTATAAAAATGGGATCTAGGGGACGAAAAATTTATAGAATTTTTCACCATACCATTTTTTTTATAAATTTTCAAAGTGGTAAACCGAAACAATTCCAAAAAAATGTAAAATGGGTCTAGCCATCGAATTTTGAGCTGATTTTTTGCAGGCACACTACTTATAATATTCCCAAGGTGCCCACAACGTTTGGTGGCATTACATGAAGGTTGTGATTTTTTATGAATTTTCAACCGAAATCAGGATATGCGACAGTTCGACGACAAGGAACCTAGGCTACAAATTGAATTTTGACCTGAATTTTTGCAGGCACTCTTGCTATATTATTTCAAGCTTTACATCCAAATTTCGATGCATTTCATTGAGGGGTTGGAGTTTTGGGAAGTTTTATCCGAAATGTGGTATACTAGCATACTTAAACATGTGGTGGACCCTGGTTTACAGGTTTGCTTTTCCACCATGCCTTCTAAAAAGTCTGGGGGGGGGGGGGGTCAGGGGAATGCTCTCAAGCTTGTATCACAACATTTGCATGTCGGTGCTCGGTGCATCTACGACGTGTGCCGAGCACGGTGGTCATGCATGACTCACGGGTGATGCAATGTAACACTTTCAACCTCGGTGCACGAGTCACTAGCCACCCAAAATGAACCTCCATCTTCCGGCACCAACACCTTCAACCGGTCAGTGCCATGTGTACCAGACCCTTGCAACCTTGGTTCCATTCCGTACCGACCAAGCCAAGTCATGAATCTGGTGCACCACACCGAGCCAAGTCAGGAATCAGGGGCACCAGACCGAGCCACACCCTGAATCTGGTGCACCTCACCGTGCCAAACCATGAATCTGGTGGACCACACGGAGTCAAGTCAGGAATCTGGTGCACCACACCGAGTCAAACCATGAATCTGGTGCACCAGACCGGGCCAAGTCATGAATCTGGTGCTCCAGACAACGTCAAGTCATGAATCTGGTGCACCACACCGAGCCAAACCATGAATCTGGTGCACCACACCGAGCCAAACCATGAATCCGGTGCACCACACCGAGCCAAACCAGGAATCTGGTGCACCACACCGAGCCAAGTCAGGAATCTGGTGCACCAGATCGAGCCAAGTCATGAATCTGGTGCACCAGACTGTGCCAAGTCTGGAATCTGGTGCACCACACCGAGCCAAATCATGAATCTGGTGCACCACACCATATCAAGTCATGAATCTGGTGAACCAGACGGAGCCTAACCATAAATCAGGTGCACCAGACCGGGGCTCTAGACCGTGCCAAGTCATGAATCTGTTGCACCCGCGGACCCGTGTCCGGTGCACCAAT
>JAUPTC010000455.1:42500-49309 GCA_030762895.1 Sophora flavescens
GAGGATGGATCTCCCAACACTAGGGGGATCGAGGCGCCATGCACCTCAAGCCGCACCCAAGGAGTCAAACAAATTCACGGGTCGCAATGCTTTGTGAGGATTTGACAATGATCCTTCCGCAGGTTCACCTACAGAAACCTTGTTTGACTTCTCCTTCCTCTAAATGATAAGGTTCAGTGGACTTCTCACAACGTCGCCGGTAGTGAACCGCCCTCGTCGCCGCAATCCGAACATTTCACCAGACCATTCAATCGGTAGGAGCGACGGGCGGTGTGTATAAAGGGCAGGGACGTAGTCAACGCGAGCTGATAACTCGCGCTTACTAGGAATTCCTCGTTGAAGACCAACAATTGCAATGATCTATCCCCATCACGATGAAATTTCAAAGATTACCCGGGTATGTCGGCCAAGGCTATAGACTCGTTGAATACATCAGTGTAGCGCACGTGCAGCCAAGAACATCTACAGGCATCACAGACCTGTTATTGCCTCAAACTTCCGTGTCCTGAGCGGCCATAGTCCCTCTAAGAAGCTGGCCGTGGAGGGTTACCTCCACATAGCTAGTTAGCAGGCTGAGGTCTCGTTCGTTCACGGAATTAACCAGACAAATCGCTCCACCAACTAAGAACGGTCATGCACCACCACCCATATAATCAAGAAAGAGCTCACAATCTGTCACTCCTTACTATGTCTGGACCTGGTAAGTATCCTCGTGTTGGGTCAAATTAAGCCGCAGGCTCCACTCCTGGTGGCACCCTTCCGTCAATTCCTTTAAGTTTCAGCCTTGCGACCATACTCCTCCCGGAACCCAAAGACTTTGATTTCTCATAAGGTGCCAGCAGAGTCCTAAAAGCAACATCCGCTGATCCCTGGTCGGCATCGTTTATGGTTGAGACTAGGACGGTATCTGATCGTCTTCGAGCCCCCAACTTTCGTTCTTGATTAATGAAAACATCCTTGGCAAATGCTTTTGCAGTTGTTCGTCTTTTATAAATCCAATAATTTCACCTCTGACTATGAAATACGAATGCCCCCTACTGTCCCTGTTAATCATTACTCCGATCCCGAAGGCCAACACAATAGGATCAGAATCCTGTGGTGTTATCCCATGCTAATGTATCCAGAGCGTAGACTTGCTTTGAGCACTCTAATTTATTCAAAGTAGCAGCGCCGGAGGCACGACCCAGCCAGTTAAGGCCAGGAGCGCATCGCCGACAGAAGGGACGAGTCGACCGATGCACACTAGAGGCGGACCGATCGACCCAACCCAAGGTCCAACTATGAGCTTTTTAACTGCAACAACTTAAATATACGCTATTGGAGATGGAATTATCGTGGCTGCTGGCACCGGACTTGCCCTCCAATGGATCCTCGTTAAGGGATTTGGATTGTACTCATTCCAATTACCAGACTCAATGAGCCCGGTATTGTTATTTATTGTCACAACCTCCCCGTGTCAGGATTGGGTAATTTGCGTGCCTGCTGCCTTCCTTGGATGTGGTAGCCGTTTCTCAGGCTCCCTCTCCGGAATCGAACCCTCATTCTCCGTCACCCGTCACCACCATGGTAAGCCACTATCCTACCATCGAAAGTTGATAGGGCAGAAATTTGAATGATGCGTCGCCGGCACAAGGGTGGTGCGATCGGACGAGTTATCATGAATCATCAAAGCAACAGACAGAGCCCGCGTCAACCTTTTATCGAATAAATGCATCCCTTCCAGAAGTCGGGGTTTGTTGCATGTATTAGCTCTAGCATTACTACAGTTATTCGAGTAGTAGATACCATCAAACAAACTATAACTGATTTAATGAGCCATTCGCAGTTTGACAGTTTGAATTAGTTCATACTTACACATGCATGGCTTAATCTTTGAGGCAAGCATATGAGTACTGGCAGGATCAACCAGGTAGCATTCGCCAACAACTATGCCCGAAGTGCAAGTGTTGTCACTACAAGAGGAAAAGCAACCCAGGAACCACGGCAAGCGTCGTTCATGGCAAACGATAATTCCGAGGGACTCGACGGGGCACAATCAAGAGCCCACGGTAGCCACATGCACCGCATCTAGTAGAACAGTAGATACCAATGACCTTGTGAGCTGTACAACACACAACACAAACGAAAACACTAGTACTACTTTCAAATCCACTAAACCTCACAAAGGAAGCCTAGATGGACCGAGTCTTACGAGGCACATGAATACCGCCAAATGGGTAGGCAACACAGGAATCACAACACATGCCAAGGCCACCGTAACACAAGGCGAAGCTGACATCACTAGTGGAAATAATGTAATATGCGGGAACGTTTTACGTCAGTTTACCATATGTTTGACGTTAAAAATGAGGTGGTGGCAGTTTTGTAAATATTAAATCACTATTTGCGTCAGTTGTGTAATGAACTGATGTTAAAAGTGATTTGCAAGAATTATTAACACTTTTAACGTCTGTTGTTTATACAACTGACGTTAAAAGTTTGATTTTACCTTAGTTAATTAAATAACTGACGTAAATAATCCTATATTCCTATATGAAACTCATTCCTATCTTTCTTTCGTTGTCATCTCCCTGTTGTCACTCTTAACGCAGATCACTCCATATATAGTGCAGTTTATTTCTAAACTTTTTTTAAAAAAAAATTTATTTTTAATCTTAATTAATTAGCTTGAATTAGTAAACAGTTTCTTGTGCAAATTAAAATAAATAAACACTTAACATAAAACAAGTTATATGTATAATCAAATCGTATCTCATTGAAACGATTCATAAGTTACAATTACATGATTAAAAGATAAAAAAATTCTGCAACATAGCCCTAAAATATAAAAAAGTTTCTACTTCAACGTCATTTTCTTCTCAGTCCTGTCCTCGGAAACTCCAATGGATGCATCCCCTCCCTCACTTGAATTCCTTGATGCTCCATCTAAATCCACAGACACTTGATGCAAAAGCGGATTGAAAGGGATGAAGGGGATGAAATAAAGTGAGGGAATCACATTATGTTATTCACCCAACCTTACCATCCATGTTATGTGATTTTCTCAACCTCAAATTTTTTGACCATTAAGACAGAAACCGTTAAGTCTAGGTATAGGAAGAAATAACAAAAGTCTCAAATATGATAGAGCCATATTGTGAAGGAATAGAAAATGCACGAAATATAGAGGAAAAGAAGAGGGTGTATTACAGACTGATACATAAGAATGGTACTTTATATAGAGAAGAGAGACTACCTGATTTTCTTGAAAACTGATCTATAAACTTAATGCTCATTAAGAGGATTAAGTTACAAGGTGCATGGGTAAGTAGCACAGTAGTCAAAGGAATGAATGTTTTTGCAGAAACTTATACACTTTTAACGTCAGTTGTCTTCAACAACTGACACTAAAAGTGTTTTTAAAATAAAAAATGTTTATTTTTAACATCAGTTGTTTAATACAACTGACGTAAAATGTTTTTTTAAAGATGGTTTTTGATTATAACGTTTACACCCGCTCGCCTTCTTCACTTCGCTTTGTACGTCTCTGTTCTTCTCTTTTCATCACTCTCACTCTCACTCTCACTCTGCCCTAATCACGAGCTCCTCTCCACCGCAACCACCACGAGGGCTTCTTCGCCACCACCGTGAGGTACACTCGTAGCCCCTAACTCTGTCTTTCCCGCTTATTCTTTTCAATAACTTAACATCTCTCTTTCCCCTTCCCCGCACTAACTCTCCTTGTCCCTCTGCTCTCAGTAACCACATCGAACGTTGGCCACCACTCGAGATCCCCTCCCCACCACCACGCGAGCACCTATTTCTGGTGAGTCTTTAGGGCACATTTTTTTTTTTATTTTTGGTTTTGAGTGTATGTTGAAACTGTAGTCTCTGTAGTTGAAACTTGAAACTGTGAGTTTGAGTTGTTTGCTATCATGACCTATTTCAAAATGGGAAGAAATTAGAGTTTCTTGTAGCATGTGACATCAACAATATATTGCTCATTGCTCAACCTGAAAATGGTGTAAATTTGAAATAATTTTTAAATGCCTTGCTTGTATATATCATGCTCTCTTGATCGATTCATATGACTGAGTGGTTATAGTACTAGATATAGCAATAGTCCTAATATGTGTTGTTGCCTGCTTGATGAGTAGAATGATGTGAGATTACCATAGAAATTTTGTTTTAGGCAGTTAGTCAAATAAGATATAGACGGGATTTCAAAAACTAGTTTTCAATTAGGATTTCAAAAACTAGTTCTCAATCTCCCGTATTGTCCTTATATTGGATATATGTTTTGTATATCTACAGAACCTATCTAGTTATGGATCGTAGTTGGATGGTTTGTAAGCGCACTAGTGCTGAGTATTTGAAGGGGGTGGGAGAATTTATAGAATTTTCTCAAAGGAATGTTCCTAATAGTATTGGAATGTTCTGTTGTCCTTGTGTCAAGTGTTTGAATACGAGGAAATTTAGGGTGAAGGATATACGTACTCATTTGATTTGTGAAGGGATTTGCTTGAGTTATACAAGATGGATATGGCATGGTGATGTGTTGTTGAGTAGTAAGGCAATTGTCTCCCAAAGTGAGGACGTTGACGTAGATATGGAGGATGATCGAGTAGAGGACATGATCCGTGATATTGGACAAGAATCTTTTCATTGAGCTCATGTGTATGATAGGTTGTGCGGTGATGCGGATAAGCCTTTATATCCAAGGTGTAATACTCATACACGGTTGTCGGCGGTGCTAAAATTGGTTTGTGTGAAGGCGAGAAATGGTTGGACCGATAAAAGCTTCACGAAATTGCTTGAAGTGTTGAAAGACTTGCTTCCGGAGGACAATACATTGCCTGACCGTAACTATAAGGCCAAGAAGGTATTGTGTCCGATGGGTATGGAGTATAAGAAGACACACGCATACCCCAATGATTGCATATTGTACACCGGTGTTTATGAAGACAATCACGATTGCCCCAAATGTGGGTTATCACGATACAAAGTGAAGGGTGGTGATGATGATGATGATCTTGATGATGTGAGAAAAAAGGGTCCTCCTGCGAAGGTGTTGTGGTATCTTCCAATAATTCCAAGGTTCAAGCGAGTGTTTGCCAATGCGAAAGATGCGAAGAATCTTAGATGGCATAATGATGAGAGGAAACGTGATGGAAAGGTTCGTCATCCTGCTGATTCTATGCAATGGAAGAATATTGATACTATGTTTCCGGATTTCGCCGATGAGCCAAGAAACCTAAGGCTTGGACTTTCTACGGATGGATTGAATCCTTATGGTAACATGAGTAGTATTCATAGTTCATGGCCTGTTCTGTTGATAATTTACAACCTCCCCCCTTGGTTGTGCATGAAGCGCAAATACATGATGTTGCCTATTATGATTTCGGGCCCAAAGCAACCGGGAAATGACTTAGATGTTTATCTAAGTCCCTTGATTGAATACTTGAAAACGCTGTGGGTGGAAGGTGTTGATGTAGTTGATGGGTATTCTCATGAGACTTTCAAGCTTCGTGCCATGTTATTTTGAACCATCAATGACTTTCCAGCATACGGTAACTTGTCCAGGTATAGTGTCAAGGGGCATAAAGAATGCCCTATATGTGAAGAAGGCACATGCTACACTCAGTTTCACCATGGAAAGAAGACGGTTTACCTTGGGCATAAGAGATTTCTTAGATGTGATCACCCATGTCGTAAGATGAAAAAAGCTTTTAATGGATGCCAAGAGACAGAAGAACCTCTGGCGGCCTTAATTGGAGAGCAGGTTTATCAGAGGGTAAAGGGCATCGATGTTATATTCGGCAAGTCCAAAAAGAAAGGTAAAGCTGTTGAGAAAAACATATGGAAGAAGAGGTCGATATTCTTTGATCTTCCATATTGGAGCAAGCTTGATGTCAGACACTGCATTGATGTGATGCATGTGGAGAAAAATGTGTGATAGTGTGATTGGGACGCTTCTCAACATTCAGGGCAAGACAAAGGATGGTGTGAATGCTCGTCTCGACCTCGTTGCTATGGGTATATGATGAGCCTCTGTTTGACTGGTTTTATAACCAGTAAAGACTTTGGCTTTGTGCTAATTTTATATCATTTTTACCCAAATTAGACTTGATTGTCCTTAAGTAGTATTTTGAGTCTATAAAGTATTTTTAGGTTAATTTAGTTGTTTTAGAGTTAAATAAAATACTTATTCTATTTTCTGTTTGCAGGTAAATAAAAAGGAATAATTCTGGAGTTTCTTGCCCCGCGAGAATATTGTTCGCCTCGCGAACCAGAAGGTGACTGTTCCAGAAATTGCCAACCATTCTGTCTCGCCCGGCGAATACTTGGCTCGCCTCGCGAGTCATCCAAGCCTGAAAAGTCATAGACGATCACGGTTTACCCGTGTGAAAGGTCACGGGCGTTACAGTTTGGAATTTGAAGAGATTCGCCTCGCGAAGTATATGCTCGCCCTGCGAGAAGATCAAAAGTTGCAGACTGTTCGCATTATTCGCCTCGCGAATAATAGTTCGCCTTGCGAACAGGCTGATTCCAGAAACGTGTATATAAGTAGTCTTAGGCAAAACTGAAGGGAGGCCAGAGTTAGCCAGTTTTGGCTAGTCTTTGGTAGACAGTAGTAGTAGTTTATTTTCCTTTCTTTTCTTTTGTGTTTAAGTCTGTAATGGAGAACTAGTCTCCTTGATTAATCTACTGTGATTGGTTTCTATTACCTTTGAGGTTATGTATTTCCTGTTTAGTTTGCTATTCTCTTTTCAATGCAATACTATATGTTTCTGTTTGTTATTTCAGGAATGTATAGTGTTGTATTGATT
>JAUPTC010000456.1:10000-49232 GCA_030762895.1 Sophora flavescens
GCTTGAGACCTTCTATATATATATAGTGGTCTTCAACTTCTCTTGCAAACTTTCAACGGTTATAATTGATCATCCCGTTTAGAGATAGCATTAAATGCATGATACCCATTGAGACCGATAGCTTGATTTTGGCCGTGTTGAAAAGCATCCTTGGTTATCAGAAAAGAACAAAATGGAGGCTCACTGTCCTGAGTAATCGTACCGTAAAAACTTTTTTTCCTCCTTTGTGTATAACCCAGCTTTTGTCCAGCAAGAAAGTTGTCATTGTACAAATTGTTTTACAATTCCAATTGTACTATTTGCTTTTTGTATTTCCTTGATAGTACTATGAACTTTCTCACAAAGGAACAAGGCATTAACCAGATAAAACAATTATAAAGAACATATATTCCTTCAAAATAAATATCAATCATTTGAAATAAATTCAATGTGGTCCAGATTGTATTAAATCACTTTCAAGGTAGTAAAGATATAGAAGATGTAGAACCGTCTACAGGCACTCAGTTTTAGAACGCGTCTACACAAGGTTTTATTCTACTCATCCACTGATGTGGCAGAAGCGCTCGTCCACACAAGTCTTTGGACTTGCTAAGTCCTTAGAGAAACTCCGTCCAATGACGTGGCACTATGGATGTCTATTGAATTTTAATTAGGCACTATGGATGTCTACTTGAGTTTCGAGGAGAGCACTCATATGCTGACGTGGCTACTATGGACGTCTACTAATTTTTAGTTAGCCATCTATTTAACGATTAAAATATAAACAGTTTAAATAACCTTTGGATGGGTAATTCTTTGCAAGAGTCCAAGCACTGTATACTTTATATATTTTGGATATCCCTGCATAAACTGAAATCACTTGTTAGATCTCAACTAACACTTTGCCAAGCAAATTTAATCATTTTGTTAACATCAAAACAAAAGATTAAATAAACCAGAACCACTTTGGTTCCAACACATACTTACACATGCATGGCTTAATCTTTGAGACAAGCATATGACTACTGGCAGGATGAACCGGGTAGCATCCACCAACAACTATGCCCGAAGTGCAAGTGTTGTCACGGCAAGCGAAAAATCAACCCAGGCACCACGACAAGCGTCGTTCATGGCAAACGACAATTCCGAGGGACTCGATGGGGCACAATCAAGAGCCCACGTTAGCCACATGCACCGCATCCAGGAGAACAGTAGATACCAATGACCACGTGAGCTGTACAACACACAACACAAGCGAAACACTAGTACTACTTTCAAATCCACTAAACCTCACAAAGGAAGCCTAGAAGGACCGAGTCTTACGAGGCACATGAATACCGCCAAATGGGTAGGCAACACAGGAACCACAACACATGCCAAGGCCACCGCGACACAAGGCGAAGCTGACATGGAGTTTTGTCTAACCGTTCGATGACCACGAGCACGGAGCCAGCCAACACAAACATCCCGACCACCACTCACACTCCATCACGTTTTCAAGACACAATACAACCGAACGAACCACGCTCCGCATTGCCAACGGCAAGCAAGCACATGGAAGCAACGAGAAGCACCGCATCCGCATCGCCAGGCCCAACCAATATCCGAAGCCAACATTTTTAAATTGGTTGAACAACAACATCGCGAGGATCCTTTCCAAGGTGCCTTCAGCCGATCTGGTGTTGGACACCCCTTCCAAGGTCACTTTAGGACGAACAACCTCGCCACACCATCAAGAACCCCACGAAAGGCATCACCTAACACCACGTCCATCCACAACCAAGGTCGAGGACCCGCGGACCCACAACCTCGCCACACCATCAAGAACCCCACGAAATTGACAAATACCGAAAGCCAACATTTTTAAAAACCAAAAACATTGCAAGGATCCTTTCCAATGCACCTTCAACCGATCTTATGTTGGACACCCCTTCCAAGGTCACTTCAGGACGAACACCCATCTCTGGGTGCTTCGGCTTCGCCCCGGAAGGCATCACCTAACACCACGTTCATCAACAACCAAGGTCGAGGAGCCTTGCACCCACAACCTCGCCACACCATCGAGTACCGTCATTAAATTGATAAATATCGAAAGCCAACATTTTGAAAAACCAAAAACAATGCGAGGATCCTATGCGATGCGCCTTCAACTGATCTGGTGTTGGGCACCCCTAACAAGTCCACTTCAGGATGATCACCCGTCACTTGGTGCTTCGGCTCCACCCCGGAAGGCATCACCTAACACCACGTTTATCCACAACCAAAGTCGATGAGCCGGGCACCCAGAGCTTCGCCACACCATCGAGAACCCCACGAAATTGATAAATATCGAAAGCCAACATTTTTAAAAATAAAAAACATTGCTAGGATCCTTTCCGATGCGCTTCAGCCGATCTGGAGTTTGAGCACCCCCTTACAAGGCCACTTCATGACGATCACCCATCTTTTGGTGGTTCGGCTCCGCCCCGGAAGGCATCACCTAACAGCACGTCCATCCACAACCAAGGTCGAGGAGCCGCACACCCACAGCCTCACCACACCATCCAGCACCCCACGAAATTGATAAATATCAGAAGTCTACATTTTTAAAACCAACAACATCGTAAGGATATCCAACAAGGAAAAACACACCGAGGACCAAAAAAAAAGAAGAGAAAACAAAGGAAAGAGAGAAATGGAGGAGCACCACAACAGATGATAACAAGAGGCCCCAAAACGGACGATAAGAACAGGGGCCAATAAAACCCAGAGAAAACACCCCCAGAACAACCAAAAAACCAAACCAGGAGAAACAAACAACCCTCAAATCCAAACCAACCTAATAACTCACAAACTCACCACAAATACACAAACACCTCACAACTCCCACTACCACAACCACATAATTATAAATCATACATTACCTAAATAGCATAAACAGATAATAAACCACATCAAATGACTAAGAGCACTACAGAAGCAAAGGCTAAGAATACAAAAGTCACAAAACACCAAAAAAATACAAAAATAAAAAAAAAAAAAAATAATAAAAACCCCCCCCCCCCCCGTTCCTTTCAGATGCACCTTTAGTCGATCTGGTGTTTGAGCACCTCCTCCAAGGCCACTTCAGGACGATCACCCGTCTCTTGGTGCATTGACTCCGCCCCGGAAAGCATCACCAAACACCACGTCCATCCAACCTACGAAATTGATAAATATCGAAAGCCAACATTTTTAAAAACCAAAAACAATGCGAGGTTCCTTTGCGATCCACCTTCTGCTGATCTGGTGTTAGGCACCCCTAACAAGGCAACTTAAGGATGATCAACCGTCTCTTGATGCATCGGCTTCACCCCGAAAGGCACCACCTAACACCACGTCCATCCACAACCAAGGTCGAGGAGCCGGCCACCCACAGCCTCACCACACCATCGAGAACCCCACGAAATTGATAATATCGAATGCCAACGATTTTAAAAACCAAAAACATCGCGAGGATCCTTTCCGATGCACCTCAGCCGATCTGGTGTTAGAGCACCCCCTTACAAGGCCACTTCGTGGTCGTGGCCCGCCCGGAAGGCATCATCTAACACCACGTCCATCCACTACCAGGGTCGAGGAGCCACGTACCCACAGCCTCGCCACACCATCGAATACCCCACGAAATTGATAAATATCGAAAGGCAACATTTTTAAAAACCAACAACATCGCGAGGATCCTTTTCGTTGCGCCTTCAGCCGATCTGGTGTTTGAGCACCCCCTACAAGACCACGTCAGGATGATCACTTGTGTCTTGGTACTTCGGCTCCGCCTCGAAAGGCATCACCTGACCCCACGTCCATCCACAACTAGGGTCGAGGAGCATGCACCCACAGCCTCGCCACACCATCGAGTACCCCACGAAATTCATAATTATCGAAAGCCAACATTTTTAAAAACCAACAACATCGCGAGGATCCTTTCTGATGCGCCTTCAGTCGATCTGGTATTTGATCCCCCCTTACAAGGCCACTTCAGGACGATCACCCGTCTCTTGGTTCTTCGGCCTTGCCCCGGAAGGCAACACCTAACACCACGTCTATCCACAACCGAGGTCGAGGAACGCGCACCCACTGCCTCGCCACACCATCGAGTACCCCACGAAATTGATAAATATCGAAAGCCAACATTTTTAAAAACCAACATCATCACGAGGATCCTTTCCGATGCACATTCAGCCGATCTGGTGTTTGAGCACCCCCTACAAGGCCATTTCAGGATAATCACCCGTCTCTTGGTGCTTTTGCTCCGCCCGGAATGTATCACCTAACACCACGTCCATCCATAACCAGGGTCGAGGAGCCGCGCACCCAACGGCTTGCCACACCATCAAGTTCCCCACGAAATTGATAAATATCGAAAGCCAACATTTTCAAAAACCAAAAACCTCGCAAGGATCCTTTCCGATGCGCTTCAGCCGATCTGGTGTTTGAGCACCACCTTACAAGGCCACTTCAGGACGATCACTCGTCTCTTGGTGCTTCGGCTCCGCCCCAGAAGGCATCACCTAACACCACGTCCATCCACAACCAAGGTCGAGGAGCCGCGCACACACAGCCACGCCACACCATCGAGTACCCCACGAAATTGATAAATATCGGAAGCCTACATTTTTAAAAACCAACAACTTCGCGAGGTTACTTTCAGATGCGCCTTCAGTAGATCTGGTGTTTGAGCAACTCCTACAAGGCCACTCCAGGACGATCACCCGTCTCTTGGTTCTTTGGCTCCGCCCTGGAAAGCATCACCAAACACCACGTCCATCCACAACCAAGGTCGAGGAGCCGCGCACCCACAGCCTCACCACACCATCGAGTACCCAACGAAATTGATAAATATCAGAAGCCTACATTTTTAAAAACCAACAACATCGCGAGGTTCGTTTCCGATGCGCCTTCAGCCGATCTCGGGTTTGAGCACCTACAACAAGGCCACTTTAGGACGATCACCCGTCTCTTGGTGCTTTAGCTCTGCCCCGGAAAGCATCACCATACACTACGTCCGTCCACAACCAGGGTCTAGGAGAAGCGCACCCACAACCTCGCCACACCATCCAGTACCCCACGAAATAGATAAATATCGAAAGCCAACATTTTTAAAAACCAACATCATCGTGAGGATACTTTCCGATGCACCTTTAGCCGATCTGGTGTTAGAGCACCCCATCCAAAGCCACTTCAGGACGATCACTCGTCTCTTGGTGCTTTGGCTCTGCCCCGGATGGAATCACCTAACACCATGTCCATCCACAACCAAGGTCGTGGAACCGCACATCCACAGGCCCCCTCACACCATCGAATACCCTACGAAATTGATAAATATCGAAAGCCAACATTTTTAAAAACCAAAAACAACGCGAGGATCCTTTGCGAAGCGCCTTCAGCTGATCTGGTGTTGGGCACCCCTAACAGGCCTGCTTCAGGACGATCACCCGTCTCTTGGTGCTTCGGCTCCGCCCCGGAAGGCATAGCCTAACACCACGTCTATCCACAACCAAGGTCAAGGAGCCGAGCACAGACAGCCTCGCCACCCCATCGAGAACCCCACGAAATTGATAAATATCGAAAGCCAACATTTTTAAAAACCAAAAACATCGCGAGGATCCTTATCAAGGCGCCTTTGCCTATCTGGTGTTTTAGTACCCCCTTACAAGGCAACTTCAGGAAGATCACCCGTCTCTTGGTGCTTCGGCTTCGCCCAGGAAGGCATCACCTAACACCATGTCCATCCACAAACATGGTCGAGGACCCGTGCACCTATAGCCTCGCCACACCATCGAGTACCCCACGAAATTGATAAATATCGAAAGGCAATATTTTTAAAAACCAAAAACATCGCGATGATCCTTTCTGATGATCCTTCATCCGATCTTCAGTTTGAGCACCTCCTCCAAGGCCACTTCAGGAGATCACCCATCTCTTGGTGCTTCGGCTTCGCCCCGGAAGGCATCACCTAACACCACGTCCATCCACCACCAGGGTCGAGGAGCCGCGCACCCACAGCCTCGCCACACCATCCAGTACCCCACGAAATTGATAAATATCGAAAACCAACATTTTTAGAAACCAACAAAATCGAGAGGATCCTTTCCGATGCTCCTTCAGCCAATCTGGTGTTAGAGCACCCCTTACAAGGCCACTTCAGGACGCTCACTCGTCTCTTGGTGCTTTGGCTCCGCCCCGGAAGGAATCACGTAACACCACGTCCATCCATAACCAAGGTCGTGGAACCGCGCATCCACAGCCTCGCCACACCATTGAGTACCCCACGAAATTGATAAATACCGAAAGCCAACATTTTTAAAAACCAACAACATCGCGAGGATCCTTTTCGATGCACCTTCAGCCGATCTGGTGTTGAAGCTCCCATTACATGGCCACTTCAGGATGATCACCCGTCTCTTGGTGCTTTGGCTCCGCCTCGGAAGGCATCACTTAACACCACGTCCATCCACAACCAAGGTCGAGGAGTGTGCACCCACTGCCTCGCCACACCATCGAGTACCCTAGGAAATTGATAAATATCGAAAGCCTACATTTTTAAAAACCAACAACATCGTGAGGATCATTTTCGATGCGCCTTCAGTCGATCTGGTGTTTGAGGAGCACCTACAAGGCCACTTCACGATGATCACCCGTCTTTTGGTACTTCGGCTTCGCCCTGGAAGGCATCACCAAACACCACGTCCATCCATAACCAAGGCCGTGGAGCCTCACACCCACAACCTCGCCACACCATCGTGTACCCCCCCCCCCCCCCCCCCCCGAAATTGATAAATATCGAAATCCAACATTTTCAAAAACCAATAACATCGCGGGGATCCTTTTCGATGTGCCTTCAGCCGATCTGGTGTTTGAGCACCCCTTACAAGGCCACTTCAGGAAGATCACCCATCTCTTGGTACTTTGACTCCGCCCGGAAGGCATCACCTAACACCATGTCCAACCACAAAAAAGGTCGAGGAACGACGCACCCACAGCCTCTCCACACCATCAACTGCCCCACGAAATTGACAAATATCGAAAGCCAACATTTTTAAAAACCAACAACAATGCGAGGATCTTTTTCGAAGTGCCTTCAGCCGATCTAGTGTTTGAGCACCCCTTCAAGGCCACTTCATGACGATCACCCGTCTTTTGGTGCTTCGGCTCCGCCCAGGAAGCATCACCTAACACCACGTCCATCCACAACCAAGGTCGAGGAGCCGCGCACCCACTGCCTCGCCACACAATCGAGTATTATACAAAATTTATAAATATCGAAAGCCAACATTTTTAAAAACCAACAATATCGCGAGGATCCTTTCCGACGTGCCTTCAACCGATCTGGTGTTTGAGCACCCCTTACAAGGCTACTTCAGGACGATCACCCGTCTCTTGGTGCTTCGGCCCGCGCCTCGGAAGGCATCACCTAACACCACGTCCATCCAGAACCAACGTCGAGGAACGATGCACCCACAACCTCGCCACACCATCGAGTACCCCACGAAATTCATAAATATCGAAAGCCAACATTTTTAAAAACCAACAACATTACGAGGATCCTTCCTGATGCACCTTCAGCCGATCTGGTGTTTGAGCACCACTTACAAGGCCACTTCAGGACGATCACCCATCTTTTGGTGCTTCGGCTCCGCCCCGAAAGGCATCACCTAACACCACGTCCATCCACAACCAAGGTCGAGGAGCCGCGCACCCACATCCTCGCCACACCATCGAGTACCCTTCAAAATTAATAAATATCGAAAGCAAACATTTATAAAAACTAACTATATCACGAGGATCCTTTCCGATGCGCCTTCAATCGATCTGGTATTTGAGCACCCCTTACAAGGCCACTTCAGGACGATCACCCGTCTCTTGGTGCTTCGGCCCCGCCTCGAAATGCATCACCTAACACCACGTCCATCCACAACCAAGGTCGAGGAACGATGCACCCACAACGTCGCCACACCATCGAGTACCCCACAAAATTGATAAATATCGAAAGCCAACATTTTTAAAAACCAACAACATCACGAGGATCCTTCCCGATGCACCTTCAGTCGATCTGGTGTTTGAGCACCCATTACAAGGCCACTTCAGGACGATCGCCCGTCTGTTGGTGCTTCGGTTCTACCTCAGAAGGCATCTCCTAACACCATGTCCATCCACAACCAAGGTCGAGGAACGGCGCACCCACAGCCTCGCCACACCATAGAGTACCCCTTGAAATTGATAAATATCGGAAGCCAACAATTTTAAAAACCATAAACAATGCGAGGATCCATTGGGATGCGCCTTCAGTTGATATGGTGTTGGGCACCCCTACCAAGGCCACTTCAGGATGATCACCCGCCTCTTGGTGCTTCGCCTCAGCCCCGGAAGGCAACACCTAACACCACGCCCATCCACAACCAAGGTCGAGGAACAACGCACCCACATCCTTGCCATACCATCGAGAACCCCACGAAATTGATAAATATCGAAAGCCAACATTTTTGAAAACCAACAACATCATGATCATCCTTTCCGATGCGCCTCAGGCGATCTGGTGTTGGAGAACCCCCTTTCAAGGCCACTTCAGGACGATCACCCGTCTCTTGGTGCTTCGGCTCAGCCTTGGAAGGCATCACCTAACACCACGTCCATCCACAAACAAGGTCGAGGAGTAGCGCAACCACAACCTTGGCACACCATCGAGAACCCCATGAAATTGATAAATATTGAAAGCCAACATTTTTGAAAACCAACAACATCACGATCATCATTTTCGATGCACCTTCAGCGGATCTGGTGTTTGAACACCCCTTACAAGGCCACTTCAGGACGATCACCCATCTCTTGGTGCTTCGGCTCTGCCTCGGAAGGCATCATCACCTAACACCACGTCCATCCACAACCAAGGTCGAGGAGCGGCGCAACCATAGCCTCACCACACCAGCGAGTACCCCACGAAATTGATAAAATTGAAGAAAGCCAACATTTTTAAAAAGGAAATTGACAAAATTTTGAAAGCCAACATTTTAAAACGGGTGTCAGCCACATTGCGAGGATCCTTTACGGTGCGCCTTCAACCGGTTTGGTGTTGGGGACCCCCACCTTGGTCACATCCGGACGATCACGCGTCCCTTCGTGTTGCGGATCTGCCCCGAATGACATAACCTAACACAATGTCCATCCACAACCAAGGTCGAGGAGCCACACCCATGAATCCTCGACACACCATGGAAAATCCCGACAAAAACTGTCCAATCCGATGCCCACATTTTCCCCCGCAACCGCCTCCCAGTCCCGCCCCTGCCCCACCTCTTGGGCCTGCCCGCACCCCGGCCCACGGAGTCTGTCGGTCAGAAGATAACCTGATCGAGTCACCTACCATGCCGTGGGCAAGGTCGATGTGCAATGTTGGGGATCAGTGCACGGGCGTTTGGGGGGGGGGGGGGGGTGGACCATGGTGCACCAGGCTTGGCACTAGGTTAGGGTCAGGCTGGCACCTCTCCCCCCCTATAATAGCATAATATGAAAAGACCCATTTTCTAGCACAAGACATCATTTTTGCTTGGGAGACATACTCTTTTTTTCCAGGCTAGAGGTCGAATTTTGGCCTATTTTTTGCAGGAATGCTTATAAAAATGGGATCTAGGGGTCGAAAAATTTATAGAATTTTTCACCATACCATTTTTTATATAAATTTTCAAAGTGGAAAACCGAAACAATTCACAAGAAAATGGAAAATGGGTCTAGCCATCGAATTTTGAGCTGATATTTTGCAAGCACACTACTTATAATAATCCCAAGGTGTCCACAAAGTTTCCTGGTATTGCATGAAGATTGTGATTTTATATGATTTTTCAACCGAAATCAGGGATATGTGATAGTTCGACGACAAGGAACCTAGGCTACAAATTGAATTTTGACCTGAATTTTTGTAGGAACTCTTGCTATATCATTTCCAGCTTTACCTCCAAATTTCGTTGTATTTCATTGAGGGGTTGGAGTTTTGGGAACTTTTAGCCGAAATGTGGTATACTAGCATACTTAAACATGTGGTGGACCCTGGTTTACAGGTTTGCTTTTCCACCACGCCTTCTAAAAAGTCTTGCGGGGGGGGGGGGAATCCTCTCAAGCTTGTATCACAACATTTGCTCGTCGGAGCTCGGTGTATCTGCGACGTGTACCGAGAACGGTGGTCATACACGAGTCACGGGTGATGCAATGTAGCACTTTCAACATCGGTGTATGAGTCACTAGCCACCCAAAATGAACCTCCATCTTCCGGCACCAACACCTTCAACCGGTCAGTGCCATGTGCACCAGACCCTTGCAACCTTGGTTCCTGTCCGCACCGACCGAGCCAAGTCAGGAATCTGGTGCACCACACCGAGGCAGGTCAGGAATCCGGTGCACCACACCAAGCCAAATCGTGAATCTGGTGCACCAGACCGAGCCAATTCAGGAATCTAGTGCACCACACCGAGCCAGGTCAGGAATTCGGTGCACCACACCGAGCCAGATCATGAATCTGGTGCACCTGACCGACCCAAGTCAGGATTCTGGTGCACCACACCAAGCCAAACCATGAATCTGGTGCACCAGACCAAGCCAAGTCATGAATCTGGTGCACCACACCGAGCCAAGACAGGAATCTGGTGCACCACACCGAGCCAAGTCATGAATCTGGTGCACCACACCTGATCAAGTCATGAATCTGGTGCACCAGACGGAGCCAAACCATGAATCAAGTGCACCAGACCGAACCAAGTCATGAATCTGGTGCACCACACCAAGCCAAATCATGAATCTGGTGTACCCCACCGAGCCAAGTCTGGAATCAGGTGCACCAGACCGGGCCAAACCCTGAATCTGGTGCACCACACCGAGCCAAGTCAAGAATCTGGCGCACCACACCGTGTCAAACCATCAATCTGGTGCACCAGACCAGGCCAAGTCATGAATCTGGTGCTCTAGACCGCACCAAGTCATGAATCTGGTGCACCACACCGAGCCAAACCAGGAATCCGGTGCACAAGACCGAGCCAAGTCAGGAATCTGGTGCACCACACCGAGCCAAATCATGAATCTGGTGCACCAAAACCTGGCTACCTTGGTTCCTATCCGCACCGATCGAGCCAAATCAGGCACCTAGTGCGCCGGGGTCCCATGCCCGGTGCACCATTCCCTCGTTCCTTTGGTTCCTTTCCACATCGACCGAGCCAGATCCGGCACCTGGTGCCCCCGGGAACCCATGCTCGGTGCACCATTCCCTCGTTCCCTTGGTTCCTTTCCGCACTAACCGAGCCAGATCTGACACCTGGTGCACTTGGGGACCCGTGCCCGATGCACCATTCCCTCGTTCCCTTGGTTCCTTTCCACACCGACCAAGCTAGATCCGGCACCTGGTGCACCCGGGGACCCGTGCCCGGAGCACCATTCCCTCGTTCCCTTGGTTCCTTTTCGCACTGACAAAGCCAGATCGGGCATCACGTGCACTGACCGAGGCCTATCTAAGCGGGGTTGGAGTTAGCTGTCACCGAGATAACAACTACAACTACAACTACTACTAATACTATATATAATATATTATATATAATATATATAATAGCCAGGCACCTGCCCCCTATAATAGCATAATAAGCAAGGATCCATTTTCCAGTACAAGACATCCTTTTTGCTGGGGAGACATACTGTTTTTTCCAAGCTAGAAGTCAAATTTTGTCCTGAGTTTTTGCAGGGATGCTTATAAAAATGGGAGCTAGGGGACGAAAAATATACATAATTTTTCACCATACCATTCTTTTTTTTTATCAATTGTCAAAGTGGAAAACCAAAACAATTCCCAAAAAATGGAAAATGGGTCTAGCCATCGAATTTTGAGTTGATTTTTTGCAGGAACACTACTTATAATATTATCAAGGTTTCCACCAAGTTTCTTGGCATTTCATGAAGGTGGTGATTTTTTATGATTTTTCAACCGAGATCAGGGATATGCGACAATTTGGATACAAGGAAACTAAGCTACAAATTGAATTTTGAGCTGTTTTTTTGCAGGCATGCTACAAATGTTATCCCGACGGTTTCATGAAGGTGGATATTTTTCATGATTTTTCAACCACACTGGGGACATGTACCCTATGCACCAGACCCATGCATCCTTGGTTCCCGACTGCACCGATCGAGACTGATCAGGCATCACGTGCACCGGGGAACTGTGCCCGATGCACCAGGACTACACACCGAATGAGCCATGTCGAGCATCATGAACCGACCACTTGCACAAGGAACCGAGATTTTCGCATCAGGACTCGTTGACTCGACCCTTGCTCCTTGGGTTCCTTGCCTCACCGGCTCGGTCGCGTGACCCACGGTCGGGCTCCCGGACTTGGCCACGTGCACCCAAGGCCGAGCCACACGTCACCAAATCGGGCGTCTTGACCCGTTTATGTGCACTTGGACAATCGTCCCCTGCTCCTTGGCTTCTCGCGACACTTGTTGGCAACCCGCCAACCGTTTGAGTCACGTTCACAATAACCCCCTCGGTGACTTGGGCCAAACCAAGGGTGGGGCGAGGGGAGGGACGAATCGAAGCGGCTGGGGCTGAATCTTAGTGGATCGTGGCAGCAAGGCCCCTCTGCCACTTACAATACCCCGTCGCGTATTTAAGTCGTCTGCAAAGGATTCAACCTGCTGCCCAGTGGGGAATTGCGCTTCAAGACGTCCCACGAGGCTCATCGACCCACAGCCTCGCCACCCTATCGAGAACCCCATGAAATTGATAAATATCGAAAGCCAACATTTTTAAAAACCAAAAACATCGCGAGGATCCTTACCAATGCACCTTAGCCGATCTGGTGTTTGAGCACCCCCTTACAAGGCAACTTCAGGAAGATCACCCGTCTCTTGGTGCTTCGGCTCCGCCCAGGAAGGCATCACCTAACAACACGTCCATCCACAAACAAGGTCGAGGACCCGCGCACCCACAACATCGCTACACCATCGAGTACCCCACGAAATTTATAAATATCGAAAGCCAACATTTCTGAAAACCAACAACATCGCGAGGATCCTTTTCGATGCTCCTTCAGCCGATCTGGTGTTTGAGCACCTCCTCCAAGGCAACTTCAGGAGATCACCCATCTGTTGGTGCTTCGGCTTCGCGCAGGAAGGCATCACCTAGCACCACGTCCGTCGACCACCAAGGTCGAGGAGTCGCGTACCCACAACCCCGCCACACCATCTAGTACCCCACGAAATTTATAAATATCGAAAGCCAACATTTTTAAAAAGCAACAAAATCGAGAGGATCCTTTCCGATGCACCTTCAGTCGATCTGGTGTTAGAGCACCCCTTACAAGGCCACTTCAGGACGATCACTCGTCTCTTGGTGCTTTGGCTCCGCCCCAGAAGGAATCACCTAACACCACGTCCATCCACAACCAAGGTCGTGGAACCACGCATCCACAGCCTCGCCATACCATCGAGTACCCCACGAAATTGATAAATATCGAAAGCCAACATTTTTTAAAACCAACAACATCGCGAGGATCCTTTCCGATGCACCTTCAGCTGATCTGGTGTTGGAGCTCCCATTACATGGCCACTTCAGGATGATCACCCGTCTCTTGGTGCTTTGGCTTCGCCTCGGAAGGCATCACCTAACACCACGTCCATCCACAACCAAGGTCGAGGAACGACGCACCCACAACCTCATCACACCATCGAGTACCCCACGAAATTGATAAATACCGAAAGCCAACATTTTAAAAACCAACAACATCGCGAGGATCCTTTCCGATGCGCCTTCAGCCAATCTGGTGTTTGAGCACCCCCTCACAAGGTAACTTCAGGACGATCACCCGTCTCATGGTGCTTCGGCTCCACCCCGGAAGGCATCACCTAACACCACGTCCATCCACAACCAAGGTTGAGGAGTGCTCACCCACTGCCTCGCCACACCTTCGAGTACCCCACGAAATTGACAAATTTCGAAAGCCAACATTTTTAAAAACCAACATCATCCCGAGGATCCTTTCCGATGCACCTTCAGCCGATATGGTGTTTGAGCACCCCCTACAAGGCCACTTCAGAACGATCACCCATCTCTTGGTGCTTCGGATCCACCCCGGAATGCATCACCTAACACCACGTCCATTCACAACCAGGGTCGAGGTACTGCGCACCCAACGGTTTGCCACACCATCGAGTTCCCCACGAAATTGATAAATATCAAAAGCCAACATTTTCAAAAACCAAAAACATCGCAAGGATCCTTTCCGATGCGCCTTCAGCAGATCTGGTGTTTGAGCACCTCCAACAAGGCCACTTCAGGACGATCACCCGTATCTTGGTCCTTTGGCTCCGCCCCGGAAAGCATCACCAAACACCACGTCCATCCACAACCAAGGTCGAGGAGCCGCGCACTGACAGCCTCGCCACACCATCGAGTACCCCACAAAATTGATAAATATCGGAAGCCTACATTTTTAAAAACAAACAACATCGCGATGTTCCTTTCCGATGCCCCTTCAACCGATCTCGGGTTTGAACACCTCCTACAAGGCCACTTCTGGATGATCACCCGTCTCTTGGTGCTTTGGCTCCGCCCCGAAAAGCATCACCATACACCATGTCCATCCACAACCAGGGTCTAGTATCCATGCACCCACAGCCTCACCACACCATCCAGTACCCCACGAAATTGATAAGTATCGAAAGCCAACATTTTTAAAAACCAACATCATCGTGATGATCCTTTCTGATGCACCTTCAGCTGATCTGGTGTTAGAGCACCCCCAACAAAGCCACTTCAGGATGATCACTCGTCTCTTGGTGCTTTGGCTCCGCCCCAAAAGGCATCACCTAACACCACGTCCATCCCCAACCAAGGTCGTGGAACCGCGCATCCACAGCCCCCCCCCCCCCACACCATCGAGTACTCTACGAAATTGATAAATATCGAAAGCCAACATTTTTAAAAACCAAAAACAACGCGAGGATCCTTTCAGAAGCGCCTTCAGCCGATCTGGTGTTGGGCACCCCTAACAGGCCCACTTCAGGACGATCACCTGTCTCTTGGTGCTTCGGCTCCACCCTGGAAGGCATCACCTAACACCACGTCCATCCACAACCAAGGTCGAGGAGCCAGGCACCCACAGCCGCGCCACAACAAAGAAAACCTCACGAAATTGATAAATATCGAAAGCCAACATTTTTAAAAACCAAAAAACATCGCGAGGATCCTTACCAATGCGCCTTAGCCGATCTGGTGTTTGAGCACCCCCTTACAAGGCGACTCCAGGAAGATCACCCGTCTCTTGGTGCTTCGGTTCTGCCCAGGAAGGCATCACCTAACACCACGTCCATCCACAAACATGGTCGAGGACCCGTGCACCCACAACCTTGCCACACTATCGAGTACCCCACGAAATTGATACATATCGAAAGCCAACATTTTTAAAAACCAACAACATCGCGAGGATCCTTTCCGATGCTCCTTCAACCGATCTGGTGTTTGAGCAGCTCCTCCAAGGCCACCTCAGGAGATCACCCATCTCTTGGTGCTTCGGCTTCGCCCTGGAAGGCATCACCTAACACCACGTCCATCCACCACCAGGGTCGAGGAGCCGAGCACCCACAGCCTCGCCAAACCATCCAGCACCCCACGAAATTGATAAATATCGAAAGCCAACATTTTTAAAAACCAACAAAATCTAGAGGATCCTTTCTGATGCACCTTCAGCCGATCTGGTGTTAGAGCACCCCTTACAAGGCCACTTCAGGATGATCACTTGTCTCTTGGTGCTTTGGCTCCGCCCCGGAAGGCATTACCTGACACCACGCCGATCCATAACCAAGGTCGTGGAACCACACATCCACAACCTCGCTACACCATCGAGTACCCCACAAAATTGATAAATATCAAAAGCCAACATTTTTAAAAACCAACAACATCGCGAGGATCCTTTCCGATGCACCTTCAACCGATCTAGTGTTGGAGCTCCCATTACATGGCCACTTCAGGATGATCACCCGTCTCTTGGTGCTTCGGCTCCGCCTTGGAAGGCATCACCTAACACCACATCCATCCACAACCAAGGTCGAGGAACAACGCACCCACAGTCTCATCACACCATCGAGTACCCCACGAAATTGATAAATATTGAAAGCCAACATTTTTAAAAACCAACAACATCGTGAGGATCCTTTCCGATGCGTCTTCAGTCGATCTGGTGTTTGAGCACCCCTTCACAAGGCAACTTCAAGACGATCAACCGTCTCTTGGTGCATTGACTCCGCCCCGGAAGGCATCACCTAACACCATGTCCATCCACAACCAAGGTCAAGGAGCCGCACACCCACAGCCTCGCCACACCATCGAGTACCCCACGAAATTGATAAATATCGAAAGCCAACATTTTTAAATACCAACAATATCACGAGGATACTTTTCGATGCACCTTCAGCCGATCTGGTGTTTGAGTACTCCTTACAAGGCCACTTCAGGATGATCACCCGTCTCTTGGTGCTTCAGCTCCGCCTCGGAAGGCATCACCTAACACCACGTCCATCCACAACCATGGTCGAGGAACGACGCACCCACAACCTCGCCACACCATCGAGTACGCCACGAAATTGATAAATATCGAAAGCCAACATTTTAAAAAACCAACAATATCGCGAGGATCCTTTCCGATCCGCCTTCAACAGATCTAGTTTTGAGCACCCCTTAAAGGCCATTTCAGGACGATCACCCGTCTCTTGGTGCTTCAGCTCCGCCCCGGAAGGCATCACCAAAAACCACGTCCATCCATAACGAAGGTCGAGGAGCCGCGCACCCACAACTTTGCCACACCAACGGGTACCCCATGAAATTGATAAATATCGAAAGCTAAAATTTTAAAAAACTAACAATATCATGAGGATCCTTTCCGATGCGCCTTCCACCGATCTGGTGTTTGAGCACCCCTTACAAGGCCACTTCAGGACGATCACTGATAGTGTGATTTTACATGATGTTTTCTGTACACTTTAGCATGCATTTTTCATATAGATTAGGCATTCTTTATTTGATTTTAGTTAGTTTTTCCCTTGGAACGGGTGAAGCGGTTTCTTGGTGCTGTTTTGCATGAAATTAAGGAAAAATGCTCAGAATTAGCCTTGATGGAGCTTGGATGAAATAAAGCTTGAAAAGTGAAGAAAATGAGCCAAGCAGAGCCCATCACGGCCATGATCAATAAAACTGAGAAGATTGAAGGCAAAAGTCAGAAGTTGTCATGGCCTAGCCGTGATGCCCATCACGGCCGTGACAGGCCAAACAGAACTGATCACGGCCTAGCCGTGATGAGGCTCACGGCCGTGATGCTCCAAATTTGAAAGCGAGCCCACTCCAGAACACGTCACGGCCTGGCCGTGATGGCCATCACGACCGTGACGCGTGGCCTCCCTATAAATATGAGCGCAGAAGACAGAAAAAAGGACTTTGGGAAGAGCTGGGAACCCTAGTGGAGACCAGAAACCATCAAAAAAATAGAGACCTTGGAGGCTGCGGCTGAGGAAGGATTGTAACCCTAGAACGGAGTTGCTGAGAGGGGCCGCTGTGACGATAGTGGAAAGCTCCCATGGAGTTTCTTCTCTCCTCTTCTCCTATTTCTCTGGTTTTTGCTTTCTCTTTTATGAGTAGCTAAATCCCGTTTGTTGGGATTAGATGTAATCAAACTGATTATTATGTATTTGCCTTGACTGATTATTCTGTGTTCATGCCTTCGTATTAGTGATTGATTTTCCATGCTTAATGCTTGTTGTGGCTAGCACCCCCATGACTCGATTAGTGTTTTAGTATGCAATTGGGAAATTCTTATTAGAACCGGAACTGAATTTAATCACCTAGTAACCCTTGCTTCTAGGAATGGAGTTTGGTTTAATAGTAATCGCGTAATCCCTAATCCTAATGCAAATTCATTAATCTAGGCCACCTAAGGAATTAGGGTCTATTAGTGGATTTAGGCTCTTGCCATCCGAGGAATCGGGGCTTGAGTAATTTAGTGGATTGATTTTAATATTTGAAGCATGAATGAGAGGTATCTAGTCCTGGTATTGCATGAGGTAGAGGTTTGGTGAAGTCTAGTCCCAACATATCCTTTTCGCATTCCAAGTGCTCGACAAAAATACAAAAAGATTTTTATTCCTTTTGTTTTGTTTGTTTTGAATTCTATCCATAGTCTAGATATTTGCTGAATTTGTGAATTAGTAATTGACATCCAATCCTCGTGGGAACGATAACCGGTCTCACCACCGTATTACTTGCACGATTGGGTATACTTGCCCAGATCCGTCAACAAGTTTTTGGCGCCGTTGCCGGGGATTGGTTTTGCCAATATCATTAGTAACAAAGGAGGCAACTAATTTAGACATTCTTACTTATTTTCATTTTTCTATATATATTTGATCTCTTTTTTCTGCATATATTTGAGTTCTGCTTTTGCAAGGTGGACAAAATTCATGGAAAATTATTATTATCCACCGGATGAGGAAGCTTCTAGTCATATTTTGGAGGATAACTTGTGTTGGGAAGACGATATAAATTTAGGAGAATTCTTCGAGGAGTTTTCTTTATCTCATAATATTCCATCACGAGTCGATCCTATGACTGGCGAGCTTGTATATATATACACCAAGGAGGATTGGGAAACCTTTTGGTCATATTTACCACCTCCACCACCGTGTATTGTGATTCCCATAGAGCCACATGAAGCAGAATTTGATCAGAATATGGTTGTGGGAACGGATCAAATTGAAGATGAAGTGGTGATGGTGGATCAGTCACAAGAAGAGGAAGTACCTTTCATAAGTCCATGGGAAATTGAGGAGTGGGAATGGAAGGAGCAACCACCTCTGAAGGTTGCTCTAGAACAATATTCCCAGGAGCTATCCGCCTCCGAGGCCAAAATCAGAACCAACTGTGACAGTATCGAAGCTGTGATGCATAATTTCAAAACGCAAGTTGAGGAAATTTGCAAACAGTTAGTACAAGAGTCACATGGAGCACAAATTGAGCAAAATCTGGTTTTGGGGATAGTTCAAGATGAAGACGAAGTGGTAGTGGATTCCACCATGCTTGCTAAGGAATCTGAATTTTCTGCATTGGACAAATATGTTGGCTTACATGCTTGTGTGGATGCTGCAAAACTAACCCCTTCCACTTGTCTGGCAAACTTCCTCTTGAAAATTCCACTTGACCCGAGCGGAAGTGAGTTCATAATTGCAGAGGTCAATGGAGTTTTCACACACTGGCTAGGTGGGATTGTGGCCAGAGTCATATTACTGTTGCAGTCGCCACTCCATAAACCATGGGATCCGGGTGGAGGATCTCACATCTTGAGCACCCCTTGGTCTTTATACCACAGGTTATGGGATCCCGGTGGATGTTTCTTAATGAGTCAAGCTAGTGACGTTAAAGAAGCGCTTATTGGGAGGCAACCCAAGTTTCTTAACCCTTCTCTTTATGATTTTCATTTTCTTAGTAGTTTTTTTTGTTGATTTTTAACTCTTGAATAATTTGAGAAGATAAAGAGTTTTCTTTTGCTAATAAAATTGCCAAGTGATTTCAGGGAAAGAAGGAAGGAGAAGCAAAAGGGCAAGGAAAAGAGCAAAGGCAGCAACCATCACGCCCAGGCCGTGACACTGGTCACGGCCGTGATGAGCCAGAATTGAAGATAACAAAGGATCACGGCCTAGCCGTGATCCACATCACGGGCGTGATGGAAGGTCCCTGAAGTCAGAGAGCATCACGGCCTAGCCATGATGGAGTTCACGGCCGTGACAGGCCAACACCCATGGATCAGAATTGATCACGGCCTGCCCGTGATGAGGCTCACGGCTGTGATGCATCTCCCAACAAGTTTCTGACTGGAATGAGAGCCAACACCCGCTACCGCCTCAGTGAGTCGTTCCAATTTTTCTCCTCGTTCCCACTTGATTGTTTACATTAGGGACAACGTAAATTCTTAAGCTTGGGGTAGAGGTATTTTGCATTTTCATTTTTCATGTTGCATTCATATAGTTTTGCATGATAGTTTTGCATGATCGCATGATTAGATGGCCCCTTGCTTAGATTTTGTATCCAATTGTGAGAACTGAGTGCCGAATAAATTAAGATAGTGAACTTTTGAACCCAATTTTTTTTTATTCTTGTAACATGGATGAAAATAAAAATGTTTGAGATAATCTTGGATAGTTGATAATTAGCATATGGTTCAGTAGATTTGTAGTTCTCATTGATTTTTGAACTACTAAATTTGAGATTTTGAGCCAAAAAGGGGTACTCACTAAATCTACCCCATTCTTTGTGTTAGAGTGTTATTCCTCTTTGATTGTATTTCTCTAGAACTTGACTTGAAACCGTTTTGAAGGTTAAAAATTTTTGAAAACATTTTTGAAAATGATTGAGGCACTAGGTATTTTTCCGGCCTTCTGAGCTTTGAATGACTAAATGCTACCCCTTAGTTACCCAATTTTGAGCCTACAAAAATAAAATACTTTTCTCGGTACCCGAAAATATTTTGATAAATATGCTTGGTAGGATACCTTCTAAAGTATTACAAAAAAGGGTAAAAAGGCAGTTGAAAAAAAAAGTTTGGGATGAAAGAATCAGAAAAATATTTCTCTTGAGTTGAAAAATCTCCCCTTCTCCAAGCAATAGAAAAACAAAAGAAAAAGGAAAATATACAGAGAAGGGGATGACAAAAAGAAATGAGAAATAAAATGAAAAGAAAGAAAGAAAGGTGGAAAAAGGAATAGAAACCCAAAAAGGTATTTTAGAAGGTGTCATGTTTGCAATGATTGATATTTTGTGTAGCCTTTTGAAACGTCCTTTTATTGATTTCCCCACCTAACGATTAAAACCATGGCCACGTTATAACCAAAGCAAAAGACCTCTTGATTCTTAATTGTTTTCATTAATAGAGTAGAGATTTGGTTGATACTCAAGCCTATGGTAGAATTCATTCCTTGAGGAAAATGGAGCGAATTGTCTTATGTCCCTAACACTTGAGTGAGGTGAGAGAGAAAGCCAAGCAAATGAACAAGCTTGGGGTGAGCTTTAGGTGAGAAAGAGTGCCCGAATCAGTGAGAATATGAGTCTAGGAAACCTAAGCTTCTAATTGGGCTTAATATTGATTGTCTCTTGCTGAATTATTTGAAATGCCTGTTACTTGGATCATTTACACGGGTTCTTGGTTCACTATCCACGCTTTGATTATATTGATCTTCTGACCTTAGTGATTGCTTGAGGACAAGCAATTGAATAATCACCCGTCTCTTGGTGCTTCGGTTCCGCCCCGGAAGGCATCACCTAACATCACGTCCATCCACAACCAAGGTCGAGGAGCCGCGCACCCACATCCTCACCACACCATCGAGAACCCCACAAAATTGATAAATAACGAAAGCCAACATTTTTTAAAATCCTTTCCAATGCGCCTTCAGCCGATCTGGTGTTTGAGCACCCCCTTACAAGGCCACTTCAGGACGATCACCCGTCTCTTGGTGCTTCGGCTCCGCCTCGGAAGGCATCACCTAACATCACGTCCATCCACAACCAAGGTTGAGGAGCCGCGCACCCACCACCTCGCCACACCATCGAGTAACCCAGGAAATTGATAAATATCGATAGTCCACACTTTAAAAAACTAACAACATCGTGAGGATCCTTTTCGATGATCTTTCAGCCGATCTGGTGTTTGAGGAGCCCCTACAAGGCCACTTCACGATGACCACCCGTCTCTTGGTGCTTCGGTTTCGCCCCGCAAGGCATCACCAAACACCACGTCCATCCACAATGATGAGTGTGATTCCACCTCATCTTTGTCCATCATTTTGCATGCATTTTCATGTAGTTTAGGCATATTTTTATTAGATTTTAGGTTAATTTTCCTTTGGAACGGGTAAGGCGGTTTTCGTGTGTTGTTTTGCAGATATAAAGGGTAAATTGCTCAAGATCAACCATGATGAAGTTTGGATGAAGATGGAGCTTTAAAACTGAAGAAAATGAGCCAAACAGAGCCTATCACGGCCTAGCCGTGATGCCCATCACGGCCATGATCGAGCAAAACTGAAAAAGAAGAAAGGCTGAAGTCAGAGTCTGTCACGGCCTGGCCGTGATAGCCATCACGGCCGTGACCCAAAACCACCACAAGTCAGAGCACATCACGGCCCAGCCGTGAAATTCATCACGGGCCATGAAGCTGAGGACTCGCGTCGCGAGAATTTGAATTTTGCAAAGCAGCCAGAGGCAGAGACCGTCACGGCCTGGCCGTGATGGCCATCACGGCCGTGACGCGCATTACTTGGACCTGAAGAAACCGAAATAGATCAGATTTTGAGTTGGTTTGGGACTCTAACTTCCCCATTTCTATAAATATGGACCAAGGCATCAGATAGGGGAGAAAACACAACACATTAGGGGCTACTACTCTAGGCATAGATCTCTTCTCTTCTCCTCTCTTCTCTTTTCTGATTTTCACTATGTTGTCAACCCAGCTTGTCATCTCCATGGCAAGACTGGAGTAGTAGTTTGTTTCTAGGGACTAGGGTTCTGCCCGAGGTTTGTAAATGATGTTGATTTGATGTAAAAATCGTTGTTGATTTCGTAATTGTTTTAGATCTGATTTCTAGTGTGTTAATCACTCATAAATTTCGGCAACCGTTTATTTGCGTGACGTAGACGTTCTAAGGAGGAACCTAGCGGTGAACTTAGGATTTCTAGGGTGATTCTCTCGTAAAGCCCGGCGTCAACTGGTTTGTGAGATGTGAATGATCCAAGGAGGAACCTAGCGGTGAACTTAGGTTATTTGCATGACTGAGACATTTCAAGGAGGAACCTAGCGGTGAACTTGGGTGTCGGACCTATAGAAGTCAGACTTGGGACTGAAATCACGAGAGTTAGAAGCCGTCCCTCGAGGAGCAACGAGTTGTCACGGAACGCAAAGGGTCCAATCTGGGATCGACTACCACGAGAGTAGGGGTCGGGTCAATTGGGCACGGCTTTTGTAACCCGAGAGGGAGCTTAAGCTATCAGAGGATAAACTCGCCTTCAAGGCAATTTCGGTAATCAACAAAGGTAAATCAGTTAGCAACATAAACGGCCTCAAAGGTAACCCAAATCCCTAGGAATCCGTTTAAATCGAAAACCCCAAAAACATTTGTTTTCTGTTTGTTTATCATTTCAATTTCAAATTCAAACATTTTTCAAAACCCTTTACAAAGTCCAGATCTAATCGATTCGAAAACCGATTGCGATTCGAGAACACAGTCTCTGTGGGTTCGATATCTTTTATTACTTGACGGCAGTCCGGTACACTTGCCGGATTCGCACGAGCGCGTCGACTTACGCGACATCAAGTTTTTGGCGCCGTTGCCGGGGACTGTGCCATTTCGAATTTCAAATTAGTTTTAAAATTGATTTTTCTGGACCCTTTTCTTTTTATTTGATTTTTATTTCTGAAAAAAAAAAAAAAATCAAAAAAAAAAAATTTCTTTTCCTTCTATTGTATCCATCTCTCTGTGAGTTATATGCAAAGATCCCTAAGTCTTGGGAGCCTTAGTGAGATTGATCCGGAGATCGAGAGGACCTTCCACAGACGTAGAAGACTACAAAGAGAGGGAGAAAGGTTGAGTCCTGTTCCACTCATGGCGAATCAACCGGATACAAAGCCTTTGAAGGACTACGCAGCCCCAAATGCGAGAGGCTTGCGAACTGGGATTGCAAGGCCAGAGATTGAGGCGGAAAACTATACCATACCACCCATGCTAATCAACATGATTAGGCAACATCAATTCGGAGGATTGCCTTCGGAGGACCCGACCGATCACATAGAGACATTTTTAGAGTTCACCGATGCAATCCGGATTCATGGAGCCTCAGTCGATGTTGTGCGTTTGAGACTGTTCCCCTCATCTCTCACTGGAAAGGCGAAGGCCTGGCTTAAGCAAATTCCCGCTAACACTTTGACCACTTGGGACCAACTGGAGCAGGCGTTCTTGGAGAAATTCTTCCCTCCATCCAAGACGGCCTACATAAGAACCCAGATCACCGGCTTCTTCCAGAAAGATGGAGAATCATTATCAGAAGCTTGGGATCGTTACAAGGTACTGCTGGAGTCGTGCCCACATCACGGACTCGAGAGGTGGTTAATAGTGCACACCTTCTATAATGGATTGGATTACTCTTCGAAGGTGTCACTAGATTCTGCAGCCGGTGGAGCGTTTATGAATAGGCCTCTCACTGAGGCATTCAACATCATCGAGAATGTCGCCACCAACTACCACCAATGGGGATCCGAAAGAGGTAATAACCCGAACAAGATTTCGGGGGGTAAGTTTGAGGTAAATAGCACAGATCTTATTATGTCAAAGATAGACTCACTTAATAAACGTTTTGATCGGCTTGAAAGAGCTAATGTGAGTGCATTAGGTGCTACTAACATTGCTTGTGAGATTTGTGGAATGCAGGGACATGACATGATGGGATGCCCTCATGGATCCGGCGCTTCGGGTGAGCAAGTGAACTCTTGTAACAACTACTATGATACGAACCCGAAGCTGCCCAACTATGCTCCCCCAAATCCCTACAACCAAAGAAGAAACAACCCTTACCTCTCCTACGGAAACTACAGCAACACGCTCAACCATGAGTTCCAAGAGGGTCAAGGTAATAAGAGAGCAACACCGGGGTACCCTCAGGTACAAAGATCTAAACTCGAGACTTTATTTGAAAGTTTTGTTGAAACTCAGACAAAACAGAATGAGGAGTTTAGACAACAAGGAAGGGCAGTGAGTGAGGCAATAAAGGATCTAGCATCTAAGGTAGACAACTTAGCAACTCATAACAAGATGCTAGAAACCCAGATTGCCCAACAAGCCAGCACGTACTCGAGACCTAAGGGTGCATTCCCGGGGCAACCCGAAGCAAATCCCAATGAGCATTGCAATGTCATACACTTGAGGGATGATAAGCTTGGGGTGGGGGTAGCTGAAATGGACGTGGAACCGGAGGAGGACACGAGCGAAAAGGAAGAGTCAGAACCGAAATATGTCCCTCCACCACCGTACCAACCCCCGATACCTTTCCCACAGAGGTTGGTCAGGAAAAAGCAAGTAGATGTAGAGATTAAAATGCCTACTAAACTGAAAGACCCAGGTAGTTTCTCCATCGCTTGCTCGATTGAACAAGTGCAAATAGACCCAGCCTTATGTGACTTAGGGGCTAGCACGAGCTTGATGTCCCTCACTATCATGGAAAGGTTGGGAAGCAAAGAGTTGAGACCATTCAAATTCCCCTTACAAATTGCGGATGGCTCAACTAGGACTCCTCTAGGCATACTAGAGAATGTTCCTGTAAAGGTAGGGAAAATTCTCATCCCTACCGACTTCCTGGTATTGGACATGAAAGGGAATTCTAAATTCCCCGTCATTTTAGGAAGGCCATTCTTGGCAACCGCAGGAGCGGTAATAGACGTAAGGAATGGCAAACTCTCTCTAAATGTAGAGGAAGGTAGGGTAAATTTTCAGTTGACTAACTCTTGTAACAACCCTCCTTTTGAGAGCCATGTGTGCAGAATTGATGTAACGTCTCCAGCGGTAGAGAAAGAACTTAGCATGGAAGCAACCCCAAGAATATGCATGGTTAATGATGCACCCAGCAGTGGTGAAGTTGGAGTTGCTGTCCATACTGAAACAAAACTTCCGCCGGGAGGAAGGAAGGCTAGGAAGCTCCGAGAAAAAAGAGCGAAGCGGAAGCGTTATTGGCCGTATGAGCAGAAACGGCTATTTGAAGGAGCTCCTTGGAAAAGAAGTGTGCCTGCACTTCTACGCCCAGCCGACCCCGGTTGATTGAAGGAAGTATGGTCAAGCTTAAGACCATAAATAAGCGCTTCTTGGGAGGCAACCCAAGTTTTCTTTCCCTTTTTTTCCTTTTGTTTTTGATTTAACCTCTTGAATAATTTGAGAAGATCAAGAGGCAAAAATATCATTAATAGGTTTATCTAGTGTTTTCAGGTTGAGAAAGAGAAGAAGAGCATAAAAAAGATAAAGTCAGAGGCCATCACGCCCTGGCCGTGACAGTGGTCACGGCCGTGATGAAATAAACAAGAGCACAGAAAGGAACACGGCCTAGCCGTGACAACCATCACGGGCGTGATGAGTAGGATGCCAAGGTCAGAGAGCATCACGGCCTAGCCGTGATGTAGATCATGGCCGTGACAGGGCAACTCCTGAGGACCAGAAACGATCACGGCCTGCCCGTGATAAGCCTCACGGCCGTGATAAAATTTCTACCCAAATTTTGACTGGAATGTGAAGCCAACACCCGCTACCAATTCGGTAAGTTGTTCCATTTTTCTCCTCTCTCCGACTTGATTATTTACATTGGAGACAATGTAAGTAATCAAGCTTGGGGTGGGGGTAATTATTTTTGCATTTGCATTGTTGCATTCATATTGCATTCACATAGGCATAGATTGGTATGATCACATTCTATAGATTGCCCCTCACTTAGAACATGCATCCGATTGTGAGAACTTGGAGCCAAATGAATTGAGATAGTGAATTTTGAACCCAATTTTTCATTATTCTTGTGATATGGCTAAAAAATAAAAATTCTTGAGATAGTCATTTGATAGTTGATAATTAGCATGTGGTTCCTTAGACTTGTGTACCTCACTGATTTTTGAACTACTAAATGTAAGAATTTGAGCCAAAAGGGGTATCCACTAAATCTTCCCCATTTCTTGTGCTAGAGTGTTGTAATTCCTCATGGACTGTAATTTCTAGAACTTGACTTGAAACCATTTCAAAACTTAAAAATTTCTGAAAACATTTTTGAAGATGATTGAGGCACTAGGTATTTTTCCGGCCTCCCGAGCTTTGAATGATAAATGCTACCCCTTAGTTGCCCAATTTTGAGCCTAAAGAAAAAAAAATACTTTTCTTGGTACCATGAATTAATTTGATAAAAAATGCTTGGTATGGCACCTTTTAAAGTATTACAAAAAAGGGTAATTGGTAGTTGGAAAAAGTATGGGATGAAAAAGGGTTAGAAAGTAATTTCTCTTGAGCTATAAATCTCCCCTTCTCCAAACAAATAAAAATGAAATAAACAAAAGAAAAAAATGGAGAAGGGGATGACAAAAGAAAGTGAGAAATGAAAAGAAAAGAAAAAAAAAAGGAAGAAATAAGGGTGGAAAAGTAAATCAAAGCCCCTAAAAGGTATTTTAGAAGGTGTCATGATTTGCAATGTTTGATGATTTGTCTAGCCTTCTTGAAATTCCCTTTCCTTGATTTTCCCACCTTACAATAAATCCCATGGCCACATTACAACCAAAGGAAAAGACCTCTTGATTCTTAAGTGTTTTCTTAAATAAAGTAAAGATTTGGTTAATAGTCAAGCCTATGGTAAAATACTTTACTTGAGGAAATGGAGTGAATTGTCATAAACCCTAAAACACTTGAGTGAGGTGAGATGAGTGCCCAAATCAGTGAGGACATGAACTTGAAGAACCTAAGCTTCTAATTGGACTTGAACTTGATTATCTCTTGAGTGCTTATTAAAAATGCCTATTACTTGGATTAGCTTCTAGGGTTCTTGGTTCACTATCCATGCTTTAATTGATTTATCTTATGACCTGAGTAATTGCTTGAGGACAAGCAAAGTTTTAAGCTTGGGGTGATTTGATGAGTGTGATTCCACCTCATCTTTGTCCATCATTTTGCATGCATTTTCATGTAGTTTAGGCATATTTTTATTAGATTTTAGGTTAATTTTCCTTTGGAACGGGTAAGGCGGTTTTCGTGTGTTGTTTTGCAGATATAAAGGGTAAATTGCTCAAGATCAACCATGATGAAGTTTGGATGAAGATGGAGCTTTAAAACTGAAGAAAATGAGCCAAACAGAGCCTATCACGGCCTAGCCGTGATGCCCATCACGGCCATGATCGAGCAAAACTGAAAAAGAAGAAAGGCTGAAGTCAGAGTCTGTCACGGCCTGGCCGTGATAGCCATCACGGCCGTGACCCAAAACCACCACAAGTCAGAGCACATCACGGCCCAGCCGTGAAATTCATCACGGGCCATGAAGCTGAGGACTCGCGTCGCGAGTCATATCTCGCGTCGCGAGAATTTGAATTTTGCAAAGCAGCCAGAGGCAGAGACCGTCACGGCCTGGCCGTGATGGCCATCACGGCCGTGACGCGCATTACTTGGACCTGAAGAAACCGAAATAGATCAGATTTTGAGTTGGTTTGGGACTCTAACTTCCCCATTTCTATAAATATGGACCAAGGCATCAGATAGGGGAGAAAACACAACACATTAGGGGCTACTACTCTAGGCATAGATCTCTTCTCTTCTCCTCTCTTCTCTTTTCTGATTTTCACTATGTTGTCAACCCAGCTTGTCATCTCCATGGCAAGACTGGAGTAGTAGTTTGTTTCTAGGGACTAGGGCTCTGCCCGAGGTTTGTAAATGATGTTGATTTGATGTAAAAATCGTTGTTGATTTCGTAATTGTTTTAGATCTGATTTCTAGTGTGTTAATCACTCATAAATTTCGGCAACCGTTTATTTGCGTGACGTAGACGTTCTAAGGAGGAACCTAGCGGTGAACTTAGGATTTCTAGGGTGTTTCACTCGTAAAGCCCGGCAGCCACTGGTTTGTGAGATGTGAATGATCCAAGGAGGAACCTAGCGGTGAACTTAGGTTATTTGCATGACTGAGACATTTCAAGGAGGAACCTAGCGGTGAACTTGGGTGTCGGACCTATAGAAGTCAGACTTGGGACTGAAATCACGAGAGTTAGAAGCCGTCCCTCGAGGAGCAACGAGTTGTCACTAACGCAAAGGGTCCAATCTGGGATCGACTACCACGAGAGTAGGGGTCGGGTCAATTGGGCACGGCTTTTGTAACCCGAGAGGGAGCTTAAGCTATCAGAGGATAAACTCGCCTTCAAGGCAATTTCGGTAATCAACAAAGGTAAATCAGTTAGCAACATAAACGGCCTCAAAGGTAACCCAAATCCCTAGGAATCCGTTTAAATCGAAAACCCCAAAAACATTTGTTTTCTGTTTGTTTATCATTTCAATTTCAAATTCAAACATTTTTCAAAACCCTTTACAAAGTCCAGATCTAATCGATTCGAAAACCGATTGCGATTCGAGAACACAGTCTCTGTGGGTTCGATATCTTTTATTACTTGACGGCAGTCCGGTACACTTGCCGGATTCGCACGAGCGCGTCGACTTACGCGACAACACACAACCAAGGCCATGGAGCCGCACACCCATAGCCTTGCCACACCGTCGAGTACGCCCCCCGAAATTGATAAATATCGAAAGCCAACATTTTTAAAAACCAATAACATCGCGAGGATCCTTTTCGATGCACCTTAAGCCGATCTAGTGTTTGAGCACCCCTTACAAGGCCACTTCAGGACGATCACCCGTCTTTTGGTGCTTCGGCTCCGCCCTGGAAAGCATCACCTAATACCACGTCCATCCACAACCAAGGTCGAGGAGCTGCACACCCACTGCCTTGCCACACCATCGAGTACCCTACGAAATTAATAAATATCGAAAGCCAACGTTTTTAAAAACCAACAATATCGTGAGGATTCTTTCCGATGCACCTTCAACCGATTTGGTGTTTGAGCACCCCTTACAAGGCCACTTCAGGACGATCACCCGTCTTTTGGTGCTTCGGCTCCGTCCTGGAAAGCATCACCTAACAACACGTCCATCCACAACCAAGGTCGAGGAGCTGCGCACCCACTGCCTTGCCACACCATCGAGTACCCTACGAAATTAATAAATATCGAAAGCCAACGTTTTTAAAAACCAACAATATCGTGAGGATTCTTTCCGATGCACCTTCAACCGATCTGGTGTTTGAGCACCCCTTACAAGGCTACTTCAGGACGATCACCCGTCTCTTGGTGCTTCGGCCCTGCCTCGGAAGGCATCACCTAACACCACATCCATCCAGAACCAACGTCGAGGAACGATGAACCCACAGCCTCGCCACACCATCGAGTTCCCCACGAAATTCATAAATATCGAAAGCTAACATTTTTAAAAACCAACAACATCGCGAGGATCCTTCCCGATACACCTTCAGTCGATCTGGTGTTTGAGAAACCCTTACAAGGCCACTTCAGGACGATCACCCGTCTTTTGGAGCTTCGGCTCCGCCCCGAAAGGCATCACCAAACACCATGTCCATCCACAACCAAGGTCGAGGAGCCGCGGACCCACAGCCTCGCCACACCATCGAGTACCCTACAAAATTAGTAAATATCGAAAGCCAACATTTTTGAAAACCAACAGTATCGCGAGGATCCTTTCCGATGCGCCTTCAACCGATCTGGTGTTTGAGCATCCCTTACAAGGCCACTTCAGGACTATCACCCATCTCTTGGTGCTTCGGCCCCGCCTCGGAAGGTATCACCTAACACCACGTCCATCCACAACCAAGGTCGAGGAACGGCACACCCGCAGCCTCGCCACACCATCGAGTACCCCACGAAATTGATAAATATCGAAAGCCAACATTTTTAAAATCCAACAACATAGCGAGGATCCTTCCCGATGCACCTTAACCAATCTGGTGTTTGAGCACCCCTTACAAGGCCACTTCTGGATGATCACCCGTCTCTTGGTAATTCGGCTCCGCCTTGGAAGGCATCACCTAACACCACGTCCATCCACAACCAAGGTCGAGGAACGGTGCACCCACAGCCTCTCCACACTATCGAGTACCCCCCGAAAATGATAGATATCGAAAGCCAACAATTTTAAAAACCAAAAACAACGCGAGGATCCATTACGATGCGCCTTCAATTGATCTGGTGTTGGGCACCCCTAACAAGGCACTTCAGGATGATCACCTACCTCTTTATGCTTCGGCTCAGCCTTGGAAGGCAACACCTAACACCACGTCCATCCACAACCAAGGTCGAGGAGCAGCGCACTCACATCCTTGCCACACCATCGAGAACCCCACGAAATTGATAAATATCGAAAGCCAACATTTTTATAAACCAACAACATCACGATCATCCTTTCCGATGCGCCTCACCCGATCTGGTGTTTGAGCACCCCCATACAAGGCCATTTAAGGATGATCACACATCTCTTGGTGCATCGGCTTAGCCCAGGAAGGCATCACATAACACCACATTGATGAGTGTGATTTCACCTCATATTTGCTTATCATATTGCATGCATTTTCATATAGCTTAGGCATATTTAATTTGATTTTTGTTAGTTTTTACCTTGGAACGGGTAAGGCGGTTTTGTGGTGTTTTTGTGCAGGAATTAAGGATCAAAATGCTCAAGATTGACCATGATGGAGCTTGCATGAAGTGGGGCTTGAAAAGTGAAGAAAATGAGCCAAACAGAGCCCATCACGGCCTAGCCGTGATGACCATCACGGCCATGATCGAGCAGAGCTAAAAAGAAAGAAGGCTTAAGTCAGGACTGGTCACGGCCAGGCCGTGATGCCCATCACGGCCGTGACATGTCAGCTGAACCAGAGCCTCACAAGCAGAACTGATCACGACCTAGCCATGATGGTGGTCACCATCGTGACAGACCAATCAGTGAAGCAACACCCAAGGCAGAATCCGTCATGGCCGTGACACGCAATATTTGGATCTGAAGAAACTGATTTGATCTGAATTTGTGTTTGATTGGGATTCAAACTTCCCTAATCTATAAATATGGCAATCAGGCAGAGACTTCAGGAGACTTTTGGGGGCTGCTACACTTAGGCAAATTTTTAGGATCTCTCTTATTATTATTATTATTATTATTATTATTATTATTATTATTATTATTATTATTATTATTATTATTATTATTATTATTATTATTATTATTATTATTATTATTATTATTATTATTATTATTATTATTATTATTATTATTATTATTATTATTATTATTATTATTCTTTTATTTTTTATTTCATGTTTTTGTTAACCAAGCTTGTCATCACCATGGCAATGCTTGAGTAGTAGCTTTATTTCTAGGGATTGGGGCTACGTCCAAGATCTGATTTATGTTATGAATTGATGTTTTACCTTTGTTAATTTCGATTTTGCTTTAGATCTCATTTCTATTGTTTTAATTACTCGTAAATTCGGTGGCGACTTATTTGCTTGTCGTAGATATTCTAAGGAGGAACCTAGCGGTGAACTTAGGTATCGGATCTATAGAATCAGACTTAGGACTTAAATCACGAGAGTTAGAAGTGGTCCTTCGAGGATTAACGAATTGTCATGAAACATAAAGGGTTCGATCTAAATTCAACTACCACGAGAGTAGGGGTTGGTTTAATTGGGCACGGTTTTTGTAACCCGAGAGGGAGCATTAACTTATTTAGGATAAATTCGCCTTAAAAGCAATTTAGATAATTAATAAGGGGTAGTCAATTTAGTAACATAAACAATCTTGTTGGTAACCCAAATTCCTAGGAATCTCTTTTGAATTTGGAAAACCCCAAATCGATCTACTTTCCTATTCTGTTTAAACTGCAATTTTAAATTTGATTGTTACTTGATTATTATTTCAAAATCCAAAACCTTTTCAAAATATTTCTTTACTTGGTCCATTTTAATCGATTTGATAATTAGTTGTGATTTCAGATCACGGTCTCTGTGGGATCGATATCTTTTTATTACTTGGCGACGAATCCGGTACACTTGCCGGAACGCACACATCAAGTTTTTGGCGCCGTTGCCGGGGACTGTGCTTTCTTGAATTTCAATTTAATTTTTAAATTGATTTTTCTGGACTTTTTCTTTTTCTTTTTAATTGTTTTTTGTTAAAAAAATATTTCTTTTTTTCATCTATCTCTTTTTCGTCCTCGAGTGTCTATCTCTCTGTGTTTTTCTTCTTTTTTATGCAAAGATCACTAAGTCTTGGAAGCCTTATTGAGGTTGACCCCGAAATCGAAAGGACCTTTCATAAATGTATGAGACTACAAAGAGAGAGATAGAGGTTGATTCCCATTCCACTCATGGCGAATCTACCGGATACCAAACCATTGAAGGACTACGCAGTCCCAAATGCGAGGGGTTTGCGAACTGGGATTGCTAGGACGGAGATCGAGGCGGAGAACTACACTATACTGCCTATGCTAATTAGCATGATTAGGCAACATCAATTCGGAGGATTGTCCTCGGAGGACCCGACTGATCACGTGGAGACATTCTTGGAGTTAACCGATGCAATTAGGATTCATGGTGCCCCGGTCGATGCTATACGCTTGAGGTTATTCCCCTCCTCTCTTACTGGAAAGGCAAAAGTTTGGCTGAAGCAAGTGCCCGCTAATACCTTGTCGACTTGGGACCAACTGGAGCAGGCATTCTTGGAGAAATTCTTCCCTCCATCCAAGACGGCTTACCTAAGAACTCAGATCACTGGCTTCTTCCAAAAGGACGGAGAATGCTTATCCGAAGCTTGGGATCGCTACAAGGGATTGCTGGAGTCTTGCCCACATCATGGACTCGAGAGGTGGTTGTTAGTGCACACCTTCTACAACGGATTGGATTACTCTTCGAAGGTATCACTTGACTCCGCAGCTGGTGGAGCCTTTATGAATAGGCCTCTGATTGAGCCATTCAACATCATTGAAAACGTGGCCACCAACTACCACCAATGGGGTTCAGAAAGAGGTAATAACCCGAAAAATATTTCGCGGGGTAAGTTTGAAATGAATAGCACTGATCTTATTATGTCTAAAATTGACTCATTGAGTAAACGCTTTGATCAGCTTGAAAGGGCTAATGTGAGTTCAATAGATTCTACTAATATTGTTTGTGAGATTTGTGGAATGCAGGGACATGACATAATGGAGTGCCCACATGGTATTGCTCATGGATCCGACGCTTCGGGGGGACAAGTGAACTCTTGTCACAACTTCTACAACACGAACCCGAAGTTTCCAAACTATATTCCCCCAAATTCTTACAACCAAGGAAGGAAGAACAACCCTTACCTCTCCTACGGGAACTACAGCAACATGCTGAACCATGAATTCCAAGAAGGACAAGGTAATAGGAAACTCGCATCGGCGTATCCTCAGGTACAAAAGTCTAAACTTGAGTCTCTTTTGGAAAGTTTTGTTGAAACTCAAACAAAACAAAATGAAGAGTTTAGGCAACAAGGTAGGGCAGTCAATGAGGCAATAAAAGAGTTAGCATCTAAGGTAGATAACTTAGCCATCCATAATAAGATGTTAGAAACTCAGATTGGCCAACAAGCTAGTACATACTCTAGACCTAAGGGTACATTTTCGGGACAACCCGAAGTTAATACCAATGAACATTGTAATGCCATATACTTGAGGGATGATAAGCTTGGGGTGGATGAAAAGGCTGTGGAATGTGAGGAGGACATGAGCGAAGATGAAGAAGTAGAGCCAAAGTATGTCCCTCCACCACCTTACCAACCCCCAATACCTTTCCCCCAAAGGTTGGTCAAGAGAAAGAAAGTAAAAATAGAAACTAAGAGCTTAATTGAGGAGCACAATGTCATGATAAAAACTAATATGCCTCCTAAACTAAAAGATCTAGGTAGTTTCTCTATTGCTTGCTCAATTGGAGAAGTGAAAATAGACCAAGACTTATGTGACTTATGGGCTAGTGCGAGCTTGATGCCGCTTACTATCTTGGAGAGGTTAGGAACCAAGGAATTGAGTCCATCCAAATTCTCTTTACAATTCGCGGATGGCTCAAATAAAACTCCTCTAGGCATACTAGAGAATGTTCCCGTAAGGGTAGGGAAATTTTTCATTCCCACCAATTTCATGGTGTTGGATATGAACAGGAATTCTAAATTCCCTATCATTCTTGGAAGGCCTTTCTTTGCCACCGCTGGAGCGATAATAGACGTAAAGAATGGCAAGCTCTCTCTGAATGTAGAGGAAGGTAGGGTAGATTTTGATTTGAGTAACTCATATAACAACCCTCCTTTTGAGAGTCACATGTGCAGGATTGATATAATGTCTCCAGAGGTGAAGGAAGAGCTTAACATGGAAGCGACTCCGAAGCTTTGAAAGACAAATGATGCACCAAATGGTGATGAAGTTGGAGTTACTCATCATGTGGAAACAAAACTTCCGCCGGGAGGGAGTAAGGCCATGAAACTCAGAGTGAAAAGTTCAAAGCGAAAGCGCAATTGGCCATATGAGCAAAATCGGCTCTTTGAAGGACTCCTATGGAAGAGAAGTGTTTTTGCACTTCTAGTCCAAGCCGACCCCGATTGATTGAAAGAAGTATGGTCAATCTTAAGACCGTAAATAAGCACTTCTTGGGAGGAAACCCAAGTTTCCTTTCCTTTTCCATTTGTTTTTGAATTTTGTTTTTGAATAATTTGAGAAGATAAGAAAAGAAAGATCAGTAATTGATGGATTTGCCAAGTATTTTCAGGTTATGAAGGAAGAAGAGAAAAAAGGCAAGGACAATTAAAGCCAGAATGTATCACGGCCTAGCCATGATGAGCATCACGGTCGTGACACATTTTCCAGCATCTCTTTGGTGAGTGTGAGCTAGCACCCGATACCACCTCGGTGAGTTGTTCCATTTTTTCTCCTCTCCCCGACTTGATTATTTACATTGGGGACAATGTAAGTTTTTAAGCTTGGGGTAGGGGTATTTTTGCAATTTTTTTCATTTTTGCATTTTTCATGTTGCATTCATATAGGCACAGTTTTGTATGATCACATGATTAGATTACCCCCTTGCTTAGATATGCATCCAATTGTGAGAACTTGGTGCCAAATGAATTGAGACAGTGAATTTTTGAACCCATTTTTTTTTTTAATTCTTGTGAAAGGCTAAAAATAAAAATGCTTGAAATAATCTTTCGATAGTTGATAATTAGCATGTGGTTCCTTAGATTTGTGTTTCTCATTGATTTTAAACTACTAAATGTGAGATTTTTGAGCCTAAAAGGGGTACTCACTAAATCTACCCCATCCTTTGTGATAGAGTGTTTTATTCCTCTTGAATTGTATTCTCTAGAACTTGACTTGAAACCGTTTTGAAACTTAAAAATTTTTGAAAACGTTTTTGAAAATGATTGAGGCACTAGGTATTTTTCCGGCCTTCTGAGCTTTGATTGATTGAATGCTACCCTTTAGTTGCCCAATTTTGAGCCTAAAAGAATAAAATACTTTTCTTGGTACCTTGATTTATTTTGATGGATAATGCTTGGCATGACGCCTTTTAAAGTATTGCAAAAAGGGTAAAAAGGTAGTTTGAAAAGTAAATTGTGGGATGAGAAAGTTAGAAAAATATTTCTCTTACGCTGAAAGTCTCCCCTTCTCCAAATAAATAAAATAAATAAGCAAAAAAATGGAGAAAGGGGATGAGAAAAATAAAGTGAGAAATAAAATGAAACAAAAAAAAGGAAGAAAGAAAGAAAGGTGGAAAAGTGAACTAAAACCCAAAAAGGTATTTTAGAAGGTTGTCATGATTTGTATTGTTTGATATTTTGTTTAGCCTTCTTGAATTTTCCTTTTCTTGATTTCCCCACCTAACAATTAACCCATGGCCCCATTACAACCAAAATAAAAGACCTCTTGATTCTTATGTGTTTTCATTAATAAAGTAGAGATTTGGTTAATAGTCAAGCTTATGGTAGAATACCTTCCTTGAGGAAATTGAGTGAATTGTCATATATCCTTAAACACTTGAGTGAGGTGAGAAGAGTGCCCGAATCAATGAGAATATGAATTTAGGAAACCTAAGCTTCTAATTGGACTTGAAATTCATTGTCTCTTGGTTTCTTATTTGAAAATGCCATTCACTTGGATTAGTTACTCGGGTTCTTGGTTCACTATCCATGCTCTGATTGTTTATATTGACTGGTCTTAGTGATTACTTGAGGACAAGCAAAGTCTTAAGCTTGGGGTAGTTTGATGAGTGTAATTTCACCTCATATTTGCTTATCATATTGCATGCATTTTCATATAGCTTAGACATATTTAATTTGATTTTTGTTAGTTTTTACCTTGGAACGGGTAAGGCGGTTTTGTGGTGTTGTTGTGCAGGAATTAAGGATCAAAATGCTCAAGATTGACCATGATGGGGCTTGCATGAAGTGGAGCTTTAAAAGTGAAGAAAAATGAGCCAAACAGAGCCCATCACGGCCTAGCCGTGATGACCATCACGGCCATGATCGAGTAGAGCTAAAAAGAAAGAATGCTTAAGTCAGAACTGGACACGGCCAGGCCATGATGCCCATCACGGCCGTGACATGTCAGCTGAACCAGACCCTCACAGGCAGAATTGATCACGACCTAGCCGTGATGGTGGTCACGGCCGTGACAGACCAATCAGTGAAGCAACGCCCAAGGCAGAATCCGTCACGGCCTGGCCGTGATGGCCATCACGGCCGTGACGCGCAATATTTGGATCTTAAGAAACTGATTTGATCTGAATTTGTGTTTGATTGGGATTCAAACTTCCCTAATCTATAAATATGGCAATCAGGTAGAGACTTCAGGAGACTTTTGGGGGCTGCTACACTTAGGCAAATTTTTAGGATCTCTCTTCTTCTTCTTCTTCTTCTTCTTCTTCTTCTTCTTCTTCTTCTTCTCTTATTTTTTATTTCATGTTTTTGTTAACCAAGCTTGTCATCACCATGGCAATGCTTGAGTAGTAGCTTTATTTCTAGGGATTGGGACTATGCCCAAGATCTAATTTATGTTATGAATTGATGTTTTACCTTTGTTAATCTCGATTTTGCTTTAGATCTGATTTCTATTGTTTTAATTACTCGCAAATTCGGTGGCCACTTATTTGCGTGTCGTAGATATTCTAAGGAGGAACCTAGTGGTGAACTTAGGTATTGGATCTATAGAATCAGACTTAGGACTTAAATCACGAGAGTTAGAAGCGGTCCTTCGAAAGGATTAACGAATTGTCACGAAACTTAAAGGGTTCGATGTAAATTCAACTACCCCGAGAGTAGGGGTTGGTTTAATTGGTCACGGTTTTTGTAACCCGAGAGGGAGCATTAACTTATTTAGGATAAATTCGCCTTCAAAGCAATTTAGATAATTAACAAGGGGTAGTCAATTTAGTAACATAAACAATCTTGTTGGTAACCCAAATTCCTAGGAATCTCTTTTGAATTTGAAAAACTCCAAATCGATCTACTTTCCTATTTTGTTTAAACTACAATTTTAAATTTGATTGCTACTTGATTATTATTTCAAAAACCAAAACCTTTTCAAAATATTTCTTTACATAGTCCAGTTTAATCGATTTGATAATTAGTTGTGATTTGAGATCACGGTCTCTGTGGGATCGATATCTTTTTATTATTTGGCGACGAATCTGGTACACTTGCCTGAACGCACACATCACACATCCATCCACAACGAAGGTCGAGTAGCTGCACCCCCACAGCCTTGCCACACCATCGAGTACCCCAAGAAATTGATAAATATCGAAAGCCAACATTTTTAAAAAAACAACAAAATCGTGAGGATCCTTTCCGATGCGCCTTCAACCGATCTGGTGTTTGAGCACCCCTTACAAGGCCACTTCAGGACGATCACCAGTCTCTTGGTGCTTCCTCTCCGCCCCGGAAGGTATCACCTACCACCACGTCCATCCACAACCAGGGTCGAGGATCCACGCACCCATAACCATGCCACACCATCGAGTACCCCACGAAATTGATAAATATAGAAAGCCAACAATTTGAAAAACCAACAAATCGCGAGGATCCTTCCCGATGCACCTTCAGTCGATTTGGTGTTTGAGCACCCTTACAAGGGGAACTTGAGACGATCACCCATCTCTTGGTGCTTTGGCTCCGCCCCCAAAGGCATCACCTAACACCACGTCCATCCACAACCACGGTCGGCGAAGCGCACCTGACCTCGCCACACAATCGAGTACCCCACGAAATTGATAAATATCGAAAGCTGACAATTTTAAAAACCAAAAACAAGGCGAGGATCCATTGTGATGCGCCTTCAGTCGATATGGTGTTGGGCAATCGTAACAAGGCCACTTCAGGACGATCACCCATCTCTTGGTGCTTGATGCCGCCCTAAAGGCATCACCTAATACCACGTCCATCCACAACCAAGGTTGAGGAGCCGGGCACCCACAACCTCGCCACACCATCGAGAACCCCATGAAATTGATTAATATCAAAAGCCAACATTTTTAAAAACCAAAAACATC